>CM070820.1:24907330-25192330 GCA_036326025.1 Chrosomus eos | reverse complement strand
AAGTCAGTGAAAGTGGAAAAAAAGATGAATCTATAATATTTTTATGACACTTTTTTGACATGGACATTTTTGTCCTTTATGGGCCTGAGTGGTAGTTTTTTTATTTATCTGATACTGCATAAAAAAATATGATTGCATCAAAATTAATATTATTGTTAATCATTGACATATCCAAGGCTGTAATATTTAAAGAAAAAAAATTCTGCTTAGAATTTAGTATATAGAAAATTATTATTATTATTAAATTTTTTATAAACATCAACAGTGGCATTATGTAAAGAAACCGGCATTTAAAGGGTTAAAATTCTGAAAATAAATGAATGTTTGGTAATTATGATTAGAACTGATGCTAGTAAAAAATCTAAGTCAGTGAAAGTGGAAAAAAATATTAATCTATCATATTTTTATGACACTTTTTTGACATGGACATTTTTGTCCTTTATGTACCTAAGTGGTAGCTTTTTTTTAAATCTGATACTGCATAAAAAATATTAATGCATCAAAATTAATATTGTTCTTAATCATTGACATATCCAAGGCTGTAATAATCAAAGAAAAAAAATCTGCTTGGAATTTAGTAAATTGAAAATAATTACTATTTTTCTTTTTTTCATAAAAAAACAACAGTGGCATTATGTAAACAAACCAGCATTTTAAGGGTTAAAATTCTGAAAATTAATGAATGTTTGATCATTATGATTAGAGCTGATGCTGGTTAAAAAAATGATGCCAGTGAAAGTGGAAAAAAATATAAATCTATAATATTTTTATGACAGTTTTTGGACACGGACATTTTTGTCCTCTATGTAGCTATGTGTAACTTTTTTAAATTGATGCACAAGGGTTAAGAGTAACAAACTGAAGGCTCCCTTTTCCTAAGTATCAATAACACAGGAACAACACAAGAGGGCAGTATAGCCCTATTTATGATTGAGTTTAAACTATTACCCGAAGAGATTCTAAAAGAATGGTAAAGTTTGATGCGTTGCCACGGCAACAGTTTCAAAGATATCAAGAATCCATTCACAGGTCTTCATCTGCCGTGTATTTACATTATACAGATGAAGTTTGAAGCAAATCGGGTAAAAATAAGAGGGTGATTTCAAAGCATTTTGAAAGTGACACACTTCCTGCTGCCAGTTGGTGGCGCTATAACTTTGACTCACAATTGTCACATCCATGTGATCTGCCTCTTACAGCGAACACACTGTTGAAGTTTCATCAAGATCAGTTAATGTATGCTGAAGTTATGACACAATTCCTGTTTCACGTTTCTCGCCATAATTTTGTTTCCTCGCCACGGCCAAACCGTTCGAGATATCAAAAATCCCCTCGCAAACTTTCATCCTCAATGTCTTGACTTCATGCTGACCGAGTTTCGTGCCGTGAGTTTGAATTCTCTAGGAGGAGTACTTCAAATTCCATTGCGTGTGTTTTACCAACAACCCTAAATAGCCGACTTCCTGTTGGGCTGGGGTAAAAAGTAAGAGTGCGAAGTATATATGAAACGATGAGATCTACATGTGTACCGAGTTTCATATTATTACATGCAAGCGTGTTTGATTTATGGACCATGTTTTCGGACCCCGTTCCAGGGGGCGCTGTCGAGCCCCCCTGCCACGCCCGGGTACCATCTTCAGCCCGGCCCTGATGGCCGCGGGTTCTGACATGTGTGCAAAGTTTCAGGAGTTTTTGAGCATGTTAAGGCCTCCAAAAGTGTCCAAAAGGTAGTAAAAAAATAATAATAATAATAATAATAATAATAATAATAATAATAATAATAATAATAATAAATAATCCTTAGGAAAACAATAGGGCCTTCGCCCTTTGGGCTTGGGCCCTAAAAATTATTTCCTAAATAGGAACATAGTATAGCCTACTTAAAGTGCAAAATAAACAGTAAACTATAAGTATGATGTAATGTTCACTTAAAGAAAACTTACAAGTATACTTGCAGTATACAACTACTAAACTAGTAGTTTACTGAGTATACTTCAAAGTGTACTTTCATAAACTAAAAAATGGACTACAAGTATTAAAATAATAAACTATAAGAACACTTATAAGTTCGCTTGTAGTAAGTATATGCAGTACAAATGAGAAACGTAGTTGTAAACTAGTTGTGCACTTAAAGTTTAGCTACTAATGTTAAACTTATGGTACACGTAAATGTATACTTATACTATTTAGTTCAAAGCAGTATTGAAATAGTACACTTACAAGTATACTAGAAGATTGATATACCTACTACATAAAGTATACTTAAAATATACTTGATTATACTTACATAAATATATTAAATACACTTAAGTATACTTCATAAAATGAAGTACAACTGAATAACAATAATTTTTTGTAAGGGGATCCCATTCACTCAAGGGGAATCCATTAGACTCTCCCAATTTTAATATATGAAATATATGAGACATGTGAGACTCAAATCAGTCAGTCATCACTTTAATGTGAAGTAGACCTAACTGGTCTTTCATACTTGAATACAAACTTTGCAAAAGATAAATAGGACAATTCTGAATCTATTCTCACTAACTAAAATTCCAGTTTATTGCAGCGAGACTACATTTTTTAAACACCTTAGTTCTATAACATCCAAGGTAGAGATGGCATAGTGCATAACAGAGCAGATATTTATATTATGTACACACAGATATTTCACATAGTTCAAGTTCATTCTGACAAGGCTTCAACATTCAGTATAGTAAACGCATTCCTTTTTTAAAATCATTAATCCACTGAGATGAATGCATATCCGTTACACTGTTAAGCCTCGCAATTTCATATGTTTGCCCACTTAATTTGTCTGGTGGAAAACGATTATATCCTCATCTATCAAAAAGGAAAACATTAAAAATAAAGAGCAGTGTAGGAAAACGTCATCAATCAGACAGACACATCAATATACTTATATCAAGTATTACCTGAAACATTCTGGATGATCATGTTTCACGCAAAACAATGTGCTTAATAAGTATCGCCTAAAATTCAAACAGGCAACATCCTCCAACACAATGGATAGATATTATTTTCGAAGGTGTTTATAGTTTCAGTACCATTGACAACATGCCAGTGGTCACAATTAAAGATTACTCATTCAATACAATGTCAAATCAAAACAAAAACAGAGAACTTTTAACCTCATAACAGTACATACTGTATATATTAGTCAATGCAGCAAGCTCACAACCTCACAAATAACAGCACTGGATACAGTTCATGGAAAAAGAAAACGTCTCGCAAGAGATTCAGTTCAAATACAGGTTGATTAGAGTCAGTCGCTCTCTTATAATGAACAGGTCAGTACAGTATGTATGTATGTGATTAGTACAGAGCAGATCAGCAGATTGCACAGTTATCATATCAAAGCATCCCTACAGATATTATATACATTGTCTCTATGCTGTCCATCATGTTGGTTTGTGTTTGGACATGTAATATAATTCAGGATTGGATTTTAAAAAAATCTGGAATCTTATTCAGTTTATATGTCAGTTCATAAAACATTTGTCAAAATTAGTGACCAATCATGCCCTATAAAGCATTTGATAAATGTGGAAAAGTAAACATATAAAGTCAAAATAATACTGCAACAGACATCAATGCCTTGTTTACTGGTGCAAAAACGACAAAATTGCTTTTGAGTGCTTTTAGTACACAAAACAAAACCACTCTCACCATGTTGTTTATAGTGTCAAACTGTACTGAAAATCATGTTTTAACAGGATACCAGCACTAGATGATGATGGTTTATTTCCAGCCTGCCCACGAACACCATGCAGATCCAATTCTGGTTTATGAAAGGAGGAGGGTTGCACACACTTAATTTGGCTGTGACATCAGAGCTAAGAGACCTGCTCTTGAACAGGATGCACTTTAGTGGGAAAGCTACATAAAATGGTGCTCTGTAAAAAATAGTTGCCAAAACCAAAATCATTATAAAGCTATAAGAAGCATCTGGAATGGAATTGTTTTTGCATAATTTCTTGTTCAATGATTTTTGTTTGATCCATACTTGGACCCTATGGATTCATCAAGGTGGCCGTCTATCATGCAAATGGATTTCCAAATGGGTCTCTGAAAGGATCTAAGCCCACTGCCTTTATGGGAGGAGCACTCTGTAAAGGTAAAGAAGAAAAGAATTGTAAATATTATTGAGGTTCTTAGGGAAAAAAAATTCTGTTTGTTGTATGATAACATTTTTCATAAGGATGCACATATACATACAGTTGCAGGTACAGACGTGCCAAACAGATCTTTTCCGAAGGAGTTGTCGAATGGGTTCTGATCTCCAATCTTGAATGGCTCTGCAGTGACAAAATTATTTGTCATGTCAAGATGTTTCCAATTAAACCTTTTTTTTTTCAGCTGAACTCCTTTGACTAAAAATATTTGCTTGAAGTCAAAAAGTTAATATTTTAATAATTTAACAACACATTCACATGTTGTGGTTGTTGGCAAATAGTCACATGACATAGAAATTTAAAAAAAAAAAATTAATAAAGGAACTCAATCAATTTGCATATAATAATAATATTGTTTTCACATTATTATTTTTGACTGTAATTATAAAAAAATAAAGTCATAAATATATTACTGTATTACTATTGTAATAATGCAGTTGCACTGAAAAAAATAGTATTTGATAATTAGAATAATAATTGTATTTTACAATACAAGTCACAGTACTAATATTTATTTTCCAAATTTTTCACTTTCAAACATTAAATCTTCAAGCTTTTATTTTGTTGGAAACCTATGTGTTTAGTTGACAACAGGTTTATTATGCCTTAAAATGTATGTTCACAAAAATGTTGCAAATTATGCAAATGTGTAATAAAGTGATCCTGTCATACGCTGCGTTCCCAAATGCACATTATAAGCGACTCAAACTCACAGCAGATGCAGAGATGGTGTAAATGAATTAAAACGGGTGAAATTTGAATTACAAATACAGCAATATCTGCTTACCTTTCCTTGCTGGCACGTTTGGTGGCTTAGCTATCTGGAAATCCTTAAACATCTCCTTGACATCTCTCTTCTCCTTTTCTCCTAGAGGATCCAGGTCAACAAAAGCATTACTGTCCACCTTTGGAGCTTCTTTGGTGGCTACTGCCCGAGGTGGAACCAGTGGAGGGGGACTGGAGCTCTGTGGTCCATTGGCCACAAGGCTGGGTGGAAATACGCTGGTCTGAAAGGGGTTCCCCAGGGTTGTATGATGGGTCCAGGATCCATTGGATCCGTTGGAGACTGAGGGGGTGGTCCATGATGGAAGCTGTTGGGTTACGGTCGAGGTTCCAAAACCTCCAGGAGTAGTTCCCCAGGCAGGCCCAGGAGAAGTGGAGAAAACAGGTACTTGAGTGAAGGACTGAGAGGCACTGGTGGTGCTGGGGAAGATGGACGAGAGGGGCTGATTCCACGGAGCCGCTCCAGGAGTGGAAACTGCAGGTAGACCTTGTAGAGACAACCCTTCTTTAGAGAATATATAGAGTTGATAAAAAGAAGGTTAAATATTAAAAAGCTGCACTTATTCAGTTTTCCTTCTTTGGGCAATAATTAAACGGACCATGCAATTCTTTGGACACAAAGAGCTATTTTTAACATGTATTTGTAATTACTGTGGTAAACAGAATAGTAATCACCATATCAGCCGCCCCTTTTGTGAATATTATTCTGCTGTACAATATCCCTCAAATGTTTGAAAAAATGTAATACCTTTAAGGATGCATTAAATTGTGCCAGTAAGTACATTTATAATGTTACCTGGGATTTGTATTTCAAATAAATGATGTTCTTTTGAACTTCAAAAGAATCAAAGAATCCTCCCAGCAAGCAATTTTGTGTTTAAAAGACGTATAATAGCCGTCCAAACACGTCTAGGCTAAAACAAGGCAAAATTTGTGCTGTCAGTGAAAATTTTATAGACGTCTAAACTATCGCCCAAGAATAGACTAGTCATTAATTAGATAAAAAAGAAAATAAATGAATGAAGAAATGAAACCAAACACCTTATAATCACTGTTTACTTTGCTTACATGAGGAAAATCATACATCTCGTAAGTTATTTTGGCAAAAACGACCAATTCAAAGGTTATTTTGGTAAAGAAGTGGGTTATTCATAGCCGGACTATATCGGTCTATAGTTAACCTAGACTGTGAAATGACAGCTATTGCTTGCTGGGAAGCATTACGGTTTCCACAAAAAGCATTATAACTGTTTTCAACATTGATAATAAGAAGAAAGGATCATGTGACACTGAAGACTGGAGTAATGGCTGCTGAAAATGTAGCTTTGTCATCACAGAAATAAATTACATTTTAAAAATATAATCCTATAGAAAACAGTTATTTTAAATTGTGATAATATATTAAAATATTACTGTTTTTATTTTATTTTTACTTTTTCAAAACATCAAAAACATTCTTACAACCCAAACCTTTGAAAGGAAGTGTAGATGAAATGTAATCCAATAAAATATATTTATAATATACTGTATAAAGGTAACATCCCAAAAGTTTTGAGATCGGAACTGCACTACCCACAGGACAGCCGTTCCATTGTTTGCTTGACACTAATTAACCTTAAAATTTCTTTGCATTTGCCAAGTGACCTGGACTGCATTCAAGATACACATTTTATCAGTTCATGCATTCCCTGGGAATCAAACCCATGACCTTCGGCATTGCTAGCACTGTGCTCCACTGTTCGAGCTACAGGAATATATAAATAAAAGAACACTTATTCTAGACTTAAACTTTCATTTGAATAAGAATCACTGACATTTTGAAAAAGTATTTTTTTGGAAACTCATAAATGTCAAGTTATTTATTTAATGCTCGAGTGTCTTACCAAGAACTGTGAGTGCGTCAGTGGAGGAAGGGCTCCTGCTGAACAGACTGACAGAGTTGAGAGGGCAGTTCTCGGGTTGAGGAGGTGGTGATTCTGATTGATTTGGTGAAACAAATAGATCCATCTCAAGTGTTTCATTTGAAGGGGACTATAAAAGAGAATCAAAAATGACCATAAAACAGATTCCAAATCCAGATTCCAACTAGGTTATATAAAAATAAAAAAATAAATAAAAAAAAAACAGAACAGAACGGGCTTACACAAGCTTGATAAATTGTAATGTAAATAAATGAAGAGTTCAGATCAAAAGCCTCTAAATGCCATTTGAAATTTCTTCTAAAATGATCATTTTATAAGCTTGTATATTAAGTCAATATTTCACTAATGCAAGAAAATAACCATTAATGTCATTTAAGTGAAATTACTGAATTGAAATATACGATTTGTTAAAATGATAATTTAGAAGAAAATTTCAAATGCATTTAGAGCTTTGATCTGAACTCTCAAATATATTTATACCACTAGAATAAACCTTAGAAAATCTTATATATCACACTAGCGTTAAAGTGGGGTCTGTAAAATTTTTATTTGTATGTTTCTTTTTAAAGAAATTAATACTTTTATTCAGCAAGGACACGTTAAATTGATCAAAAGTGACAGTGAAGACATTTTTAATCTTACAGAGATTTATATTTTAAATAAATGCTGTTCTATTCATCAAAGAATAATTCTAGGGGAAACATTTTAAAAAAAAATCCACAAAATATTTTTATTATACATATTAGGATGATTTCTGAAGGATCATGTGACACTGAAGACTGGATAATGATACTGAAAATTTCAGCTTTGCCATCAGAGGAATAAATGACATTTTAAAATATATGAAAATAGAAAACAGTTATTTTAAATTGTTATAGTATTTCAAAATAGTGCTGTTTTTTAATGTATTTTGATCAAATAAATGCAGCCTTGATGAACATAAGATACTTTTTTCAAATATATATATATATATTCATAATGTGATGGGAAAGACATTAGCAAATCAATCCTTACCTTACAAGTACAAGTCACTGAAGCATTAAAAATTGAGGTAAACAACATTACCAGATCATGAAGTGGTGTTAGATATAAATAAGAAAGAAGTAAAAAGAAAAGTAGAATGTGAAAGAGGCCATCTAATTATCAAAAATACAGTCATTAATGTAACCTTACCTTTACACTCCTCCTGCCCCTCCCGGCTTTCATATTGAGTGGTGGAGGGCTTATAATAACCGAATCCTTGGTTTGATTGACAGGTAGCTCACCCATGCCTCCATTCTCATGCTTCACTCCATTCTGCACTGGCTGCATCTTCTCCGAATCTACGACAAACGGATTAGGAGTCACTTTCCCATGTCCGTTCTGCTCTTGAACTGGGACAGTATTCTGAGTCCAGCTAGTGGCTTCTGCAGCTCTGCCATCTAAAGGCCAGTGGCCATTACTGAGGGCCTGGATGACTGTCCTGTTGGAGAGTTGGTCGAACTGCTGGCCCAAGTAGTCTGAGTCACCATTCTTAGGGCCACCATTGAACAAGTTATTAGTGCTGTGGTTTTCTGTGGCAGGGTAGTCCCTGATTGATTGGTCGTCGCTTGAAAATGGGTCATCACTGAACGGGTCATGGATAGGGGCGGGGAAGAAGTTGAGCTGAGAAGAGAAGGGGTTCTCAGGCGAGAGGCTGGATGGGGCTCTGGGAATAGAAGATGAGGTGAAGGGGTTTCCTTTAACACAGTTCTGATTGCTGTCTATCTCAGTGGACAGATCCATCAACAGGATGTTCTCAGACTCCTGAAGGAAGATTTGGAGGATTGGGAGAGGAACAGAAAGAGAAGAGACGAATAAATAAATAATAAGCTGATGTCAATAATACATGAATGCTTATTTAAGTGGTGTATAGATGAAGTCATGCATGAAGTACAATAAACTTGTTCCATATAAATGCTGTGTAGTCTAATCATTCAGAAATGCAAGCATGTGCGTTCATGACATAAGTGTAGGGCTGCCAACCGTCTCGTATAAAACAGGATTGTTCTGTCTTTAAGGGAAGTGTCTTGTACCAACACCTTTAAGAACAATATTTTTTTTGCATTTTAATCAGTTTTACACAAAAAGGTTTGGGTTTGGCAAGATTTGAAGAGGAAAAAAGTCTCAACAAGGCTGCATTTATTTAATCAAAATACTGTAAAAACAGTAATATTGCTAAATATTATTCAAATTTTTAAGCAGCCATTACTCCAGTCTCTACTCCAGATCTTTCAGAAATCACTGATTCAGTAATTTGCTAATTTGATGCTCAAGAAACATTTGTGATTATCATTACATGTTGAAAACAGTTGTGCAGATTAATATTTAGTATAGAAAGTGTTTTAATAGAAAGTTCAAAAGAACAGAAAACTTTCTGTCCAAACTTTGTATATACAAGTGCCAATGTTAAAACTACAGAGTAGAATATATTTAGTATGTATACATTTATTTATTTTATTATTTTATCTATTAGTTATATATTTAGGGTTCTTCTAATGGCCTTAGTGTTGGGGGAGTATGTGTGTGTGTGTGTGTGGGGGGGGGGGGGGGGGGGGTCTGGTGTGTTGACCTGTTCTGTTGCTTTTTCTTCTCTTTATCAGACAGCTCATCTGTTTTGTAACTTGTAATACCTTTTATATGTCTGCAGAAAATGTAATAGAAACTACAGAGCAGAGTAAAAAACAATTTGCAAAACATGAAAATGAAACACAGTGAATTGTAAATTGAGATCCCTGATATTAGAAACTGCTACACATACACTGACAGTGGGTGAAGAATGAAGGAAGAAGATAGGACAGCTACTACTAGCTAATTATGGTGAAATCTTAGGACAATCGATTTCTGTCAATTTTTTGTGCATTTCATTGGTGCATTGGTGTCCTTTATACTCTACTAAAGTTGGCAACCCTACTTAAAGGGATACTCCACCGTTTTTTCATATTAGACAATGTTATTCTCTTATCTAAGATGATTTGATACATGCCTCTCTCGTCTCAGTGCGTGCACTTAATCGCTCTGTCGGGCGGAGAACTTTGAGAGCAGTTAGCTTCGCCCCATTCATTGTATATGGGCCAAACAGAGATGAAGTTAGAAGCGACCAAACAAATCCACGTTTTCTCTATTTAAATATAGTTACACGAGTAGTTACACGACCAAGTATGGTGACTCTAAATAAAATATAAACTCGCAATTGCGAGTTATAAAGTCCAATTATATGGGGGAAAAAAGACGGACTTTTTTTCCTCTCAGAATAGTTTATCTCACAATTCTGACTTTATAACACGCAATTGCGACTTTATATCTCACAATTCTGACTTTATATCACGCAATTGTGACTTTATATCACGCAATTCTGACTTTATATAACACAATTCTGACTTTATAAACACGCATTGCGACTTTATATCTCGCAATTGTGAGAAAAAAAGTCAGAATTGTGAGATAAAAAGTCGCAATTACCTTTTTTATTTTTCATTCTGTGGCGGAAACAAGCTTCCATAAGTTCCTCCTCTGTGTACTCGGGTTCAAACAGATATGGCTCTGGGTCTGCTACAAACAAGTCATAATTATCTACATAGTCCGCCATTGTAAATGATCTCTTGCAGTTTGCTAGTAGCACAGGTAGAAGTAAAAGTCACGTTGGTTCTACTGACGGAAATGACAGGGAGAGGGAGAGGGGGGAGAGGACTTTTCACGAGTGAAGATATTACAGCGCCGAGTCGAAGTGCTCCCAATAAGTGCTATTCCGCCATACATTATAGTTATCCATTTTACCCGCTTATAAAAAGCGCCACATTTTATTTAGAGTCACCATACTTGGTCGTGTAACTACTCGTGTAACTATATTTAAATAGAGAAAACGTGGATTTGTTTGGTCGCTTCTAACTTCATCTCTGTTTGGCCCATATACAATGAATGGGGCTAAGCTAACTGCTCTCAAAGTTCTCCGCCCGACAGAGCGATTAAGTGCACGCACTGAGACGAGAGAGGTATGTATCAAATCATCTTAGATAAGAGAATAACATTGTCTAATATGAAAAAACGGTGGAATATCCCTTTAAGTGTTTTCCCCCAATATACCATGCTTTTGACAACAAAACACTGGTTGAATGATGGCTAAAAATGGATGAATAAACTTCACAGTATGCACACATTACCTGAACTTGTTCTCTCACAGTCAATGCAATGTTTAGTTAGAAGAACAGAACAAACCCTGCATCAACACC
Source organism: Chrosomus eos (assembly GCA_036326025.1). Classification (NCBI taxonomy): domain Eukaryota; kingdom Metazoa; phylum Chordata; class Actinopteri; order Cypriniformes; family Leuciscidae; genus Chrosomus; species Chrosomus eos. Next base: position 25,181,182 of record CM070820.1, on the reverse strand, counting down.
ACTTGTAAAAAGTCAACCATGAAAGTAAACAGCAGCAGATAAGGTAAGATTCATTTTACATGTAACATATTTATCAATTTCAAAGGCCTTAGAATTCATCATACTGAGAAAAAACTGCTTCATATTGTGAAGTTCCTCTATAGAGCAGTGTCTTCAAACAACTGAGCCTTAGTGCTTGTTATTTTTGTTGGCCTGAAACCAGGCCTTTTACTCCCCATGACAGCATTTTCTTCATTTGAGGTCAATCAAGCACTAGAGACTAAACAAGGACTATAGCAGGATACGAGACTTGTCTAAACGCCACTAGTCTCTTTCAAACGGCGTAATGTCTCATTTGGATAATGTTGCTTTGGTCTGGTAAATGAGCTGGTGTTTAATATAATTCCATGGAAATAGCATTCATAATGGTAGTCTATCTTTCATTTGTTAATTGAGTGTCACCGTCAATACGAACCAAAATTGGAGTGAAAACGTCTCACATTCTGTCTAAATGTGTGTATTTATACATTAATATGCATGACTCATTCTTGCCCAACAGTCTTACCGAGGGAGAGTTTAAGTCAGGTGGGGTCGACATGTCTCCAAACAAGTCCAGCTGTTCAACGCCCTGCAACAGAGTTAAAAAAAAAAAAAGTTGACACCAAACAGAGTCAGAGTAACCAAAACACCTAAGAGAAGAGCCATTCATACTGAGGGTAAATGAATGGGAGGAAATTAGCATTGAAGAATGAGGAGAATTGTGTTTTTTCCAAAGACTGCGAGTGAAAGGAGTGGTGGGAGAATGTCCAGAGCTGCTATGTGATGCATCTCAGTTATTTCCTGTCTGCTAACTTCATTAGCTTTCACCCCCTAAGGAGAATAGTTTAGATGCAGTGTGCAAATGGTGAACAACAACATGAAGACAACCCAGCAGGGGGCTTTAGGAACTGGGCCAGAGAGACACAACTCTACTGGCATCTGGGAGCCTTCAGGTTGGAGGCCATAACAGAACTCTTTCACTGTTGTGAAACAATATCAGGACCATTTGTTGAATGTAAATCATACTCACTTTTCTGTCATTGTGTGAGCCTTCACTGCCATTCTGTTGAGGTAAGATTGACAGAAGTTAGAAGCAAAATATATAGTAAGATAAAACATTTAGCAGATGTTTCTTTAATGTCTCAATACTTACCTCTATCACTTTATTATTTTCATCCTGAAGAGAAAACAAGATCTGATTAGAAATAAAAATGTACCTAATTTGACAAAAAGAGCTATATCTACAGTACACAAGAGTGATTGAGTAGTTTAGTTTGTGGTGATACACAGTACATACACTACCATTCAAAAGTTTGGGGTTGGTAATGTTTTTTTTATGTTTTTGAAAAAAGTCTCTTCTGCTCACCAAGGTTGCATTTATTTGAACAAATAATTAATAATAATAATTAAAATGCCATTCATTCCTGTGATTGAATTTTCATCAGTCATTACTCCAGTCTTCAGTGTCACATGATCCCTCAGAATGTTCAAAAGAACAGTATTTATTTGAATTAGTAGTGTTTTATAACATTATAAATGTTTTACCGCATCCTTGCTGAATTAAAAAGTATTCATTTCTTTAAAACCCAACCCAAACTTTGAATGGTAGTTATTTCTTGCATTTTGAAAGAGTTACACTTGAAGTATGAGTATAAAAGTTCCCCACTGGCTCATGCACAATCTAAATATTGAATATAAATATAAAAAAATAATAGTAGAAAATATTTTTGAGGGGTCTCGCACCTTCTTTGAACCCTCAACTTCTTTTTTCTTCATATTGAAGATTAACTGGAAAAGATCCTTCAGGTCAATGACAAGAGGCTCTGCCTGAGTGGAAACGCAAACAATGTGTTAAAAGGCATTTTTTCCTGCAGGTTTATGAGTGAATGTTTGTGAGCAGGGGGGAATGTGTTTTTGTGGGAATGCCTTTAGAAAAACGCACTACTGGGAAATGAGTAACAGAGAAAGAGAGAACAAGTTTGTTTGTCTGTGTGTGCCTAAGGCATGAGTGTGTGAAGACGGAAAGAGGTTTGCTCCATAAAATCTCACTGGACCTGCTGTGCAGTTTTAATGGCAAAGAACTGGTGCTGGCCTTCCGCACCGCACACGTAGCCAAACGCTCTGCTGTCAGTGACATCCCGTGCGATGAAGGAGATCTTATTTACTGCATGCTCCAGTATTTTTGCCTGGAGAAATAAAAAAAAAGTAACAATGAATACTGTATATTGGGTATCAAATGGTATATCTGTTGAAGAGTTTATTCTATTCAGTATAAATAAAAGAGTGAGTGAGAGAGACAGACCCCTGTTTTCTCATCAGTAACAGTAATTCCTGCGAGGGAGATGTTCACCCAGACTCTCTGCTTGTGTTTGCCCGCAGAGCGAGCTGCCACTGCCTTGCCCTGGGATCGCAGAGAGAAAAGAGAGAAAAGACATATAAATGTTTACTGAGAATAAAAACAAATCATTTTGTCTTCTTCCATGTGGTCAGTGCCCTGTTAAATAAATGTCTATCAAACCATATGGACTTTTTTGGACTAAATAAATTGTGTAAGAAACGGGGATATTTCTGTTTCTTAAAATATCATAAATATTGAATCAGAACAAACTAAAACAGCCAAAATAATTACTTCACGCCAGTAATATTTATGTCAAAAATACTGGAAACATCTTTCTTGCAGAGATGTCTCCTCAAATCTAACAATCTAAGGGTATATTTCATTAACACAGTTTGCTCTCTGGAGATATTAAGGCACTATTTTCTATAAAGCTTTAAACCTAGCTAACAAAAATATGTTCTAAAACATTTTGCTACGGTAACTTTTAAAAAAAAAACAATATCTCTGAATGTTCTCTGAACGTTTAAAACCTCAAGTTTGTTTGAAAAACGTTTTTTCTTGGTTATATGAATGTTAAGGGGACAATTAATTTTGTAATTCTGCAAACATAATGGGGAGGGACGTTACTTTTGAATGTTCTCTAATCATTCTGAAACAATTAACAAAAGTAAAAAAAATTAGACAAACATCAAACTAAAATTAAAAGTTAAATGAACAATATATAGCTATATATTTTTTGTGCTACATTTTTTAGAACATATAACCACATAACTGTGAACAAACGTTATATTAACTTTACTGGAATAATGTTTGTTCTTTACATGAATAATGTTTGCTTTGAGATGACATTGCCAGAATTTTAGCCAAAGTTCTGAGACTGTTCCTTGTTATCTGGGAAACAACATGCATTGTGAAAAGCCTATGTCTCTGCCATTAGTTTAGGCTACTAGAAGTCACTTAAGATATACTGTACTAAAAAACAAACATTCTTGATCTTTCACTGACCTTCAGTTTTATCATGGAGTCTTGGCTCATTTTATCTCCTCTTGCTTCAGGGACATCATCGACACCAATCAACTTGGCCTTGTAGCGAACTCCATTACCTTTGAACCTGGCAAGGAGGAACTCATCTGTTTTCTCTGGGCTCGCTGCAGCTGAAAAAAAAAACAGATAAAAAGAGAGATTAGAATCTAAAACATAAAACGAAATATTGTGAGATTTAAAAGTATTTTATTTAAAGTGTGTTGCAAAAGAGAAATAATTGAATGCTTTATTATTAAATAGTTTTGTAAAATAGATCGACTGCTATGACGCAGATGAACATATACACTGCTGCAATTACCTCAAATGCTTATGGGGAGATTGAGACAACATATAGAAAAATACTTTGTGTTTTATGGTTTTAGGACAGTAATTAGATATAAAAATATTAGGGCTGCTAATAAAGTAAATAATCATACTTTTTTCAGTTGAGTTTTGGGACATGAAAATATATGTGCATAAAAATATAGACTTCCAAATTTTGGCCACAGTTTAATAAATTAATACTTTTATTCAGAAAAGATGCATTAAATTGATCAAAAGTGTTTAAAAAAAAAATTCTATCAAAAAAGTTCTTTGAACTTCATCAAACAATTCTGAGAAAATGCCATATATTTCTTGGCTAGGTTTATCCTTTTGAAAAGAGCTGAAAAAGCAAGTTCTTCACTCATACATGAAACCACTAATTAAGTGTCCTTTCTGTAGTATAGGACGAACCCCTGTCATTTAACCTTTTTTAAAATACTGCTCCATATAATTAACTGATTACAGTTTACAGCAGGCAAATGCGGCTCATCACAAATGCAGCTGTCATTCAAAACAAAAGCATTCTAAAATGGGAATGAATAGTGCAGTGCAGAATCGTTTACGAAATCCTTTATTCTTAGAGGAATGAGAAACGATTCAGAGACATAATTACGGCTGTCGCTGGGATTGATGCCACTCGGAAGGAACTGATGGTACCAGTTGTCTGAGATACAGAGTTATCTCTAGCAGAATTTCAGCTCTGAATCTCAGTCTGAATGCTACTCAATCACTGGAAATGTCAGCAAGTTACCCAAGCGCATATCAAAATATGGCCGATTACTCAATGGCACAAAAAGATGTGAAGGAGGCTGATTAAAATGAACACAAAGTGCTTCAGAGAGCCGCTGATATGTGTAATGTTTGCGTGTGTGGATTATCCACCAGAGAGAGAGAGAGAGAGAGAGAGAGAGAGAGAGAGAGAGAGAGAGAGAGAGAGAGAGAGAGAGAGAGAGAGAGAGAGAGAGAGAGAGAGAGAGAGAGAGAGAGAGAGAGAGAGAGAGAGAGAGAGAGAGAGAGAGGAGAGAGAGAGAGAGAGAGAGAGAGAGCGCGTATCTTTTTATAAACAGTACACATAGGAACACAACGTTAACGCAAGCCAAAGAGGAGAACTAAGGGCTTAAATACAAAAGGCTAATCAACAGAACTTTAGACAGGTGTGTAATGTAATCAGAAACCACAGAAACAAACTAGGATTGAGAACACAGGCAAACAGGAACAGAACAGCCCTTACGAAAAATAAGTTTATTCAAGTGCTTTATTAGTATACTTCTTTTAAACTAAAAATAAGAAAGTATACTTTCAGTCTACATTTTATATACTTATCAAAAACATACTTTATGTACCTCTCAGAAATATACATAAAATTACATTTAAGTGTACCTGACTTATACTGAGAGAAAAGTCCAAGTATATTTGGACTGTATACTTGTACTCAATCTTTTGATCGAGATATACTTAAAAGTATTATTAAGTATTCAAAGTATACTTGGCTTGTAGTTGTGTTAACTCTTTTGATCGAGTAACCTATTAAATATACTTTTTTACATCGTTTTTCATAGTCTTATGAAACTTACATTGTTTGAAAATACTGATTAGAATATTGATATAATACAGATATGTTTCTAATTCTGCGTATCTGAATTTTTGTGTAGGCTAGTCCACTGGTAGTGTACATAGGAATTTACTTTAATTCTACTTTACTCTTTCCCCACCATTCACTGAATTTTCGAGTAGTATGAAGACTCGGAGCCTGCAGCTACAGTCCCTCACCCAGAGTCCCGCATTGTCAGACCTCTCGTTTTTCGAGACAGCGCCTCCTATCAAATTGGATCGGATAAACATGTAAAGAACTTAAGCCGAAACGTGAGTATCGTACATTTTACTTAGCAAATCATACTCATTCGATTTCTTTTTTAATCAAACTACTTTATAAAAGTGGTTCCCCCAAAAGCCACGTGTGCCAGTCTACATGGACAGTGAGCAGCAGTGTACCATTCTTTTTCAACACCCCAAAGCTCTGCTGGATAATTCTAAAACTCAACTGAACTTCACAAATGAAGTGGAGTTCATTTGTAGTTTTCTTTTTCCTGAGGTAGGCCATTGGATTGTTTCTATTATTGCCATATATGCAATTTTTTATATATTAATTTATTTATTTATATGGACAGGCCATCATTCATGGCCTATGTGAGATGTAGGCATTATCCTGGCAGGAGGCTGAGGAGGTGTTCCTCCGTGGCCCTACTTATTTATCACCCTAGGTATGCTTGTAATTTGCATGTGCAAAAAAAAAAAAAAAAGTATTATTACACAATATTTTAGATAATGGCATTCATCGTTTATTTTAGTGAAGTCGAGGAATTTGACAGAGCGATTGCAAAAAGAAGGAACATTCGCCTACCAGAAAGTAATTATTTTACCTTATGCATTTGCATTTACATTACATTTTACAGTACATTTATTTATTTAGCAGACGCTTTTATCCAAAGTGACTTATAAATGAGGAGTTCTCTTACGAGAGTATCTCTCGTACTGCGTAATATCTTACGCTATGGGGAAACACTCTTTCCTCGAGATATTGAAGCCAAAAATTATCCTTAATTTTTTTAATCATGCCAAACGGTTTTGCAGCAGCAAGCAGACAAGGGCGAAACAGCTCGCGCGCCCATTGGCTGCCTCGCTGGAAAAGCTGCAGCCTATCGAGTGAAGGCACTGCGTGACGTAATGACGAATGAAGACGCTTCGCGCTCATTTCGTCATGTCCCGCCAGTATAGGCGTGGTCTCGCCCTGTAAATACCCCTCGATAGCTGTATTTCTCTGATTTTTCATTCTTCACGCGAAGCTCACGCATCGCGGGATCCAGAGTGAGAAGCCGCGCCGTTGACTTGTAGCCTTCTCAGCAGGACGTGCCATCTTCTGAAGTCGCTGGCCCAGCCGCCTTCAACTGCCGTACCTGCTGCGCTTTCCGGCGTACTATATCCTTTTACTCTGCTAAGTGTGTGTGTGTTTGCTTACGTGACGCAACACCCATTTCTACTGTTCTAAAAGAGCTGCGTCTTTTTAAAGATGCCTTCCTGTGGTTCTTGCCGAGCCCCACTCAGCGACGAGGACCGCCACGTCATCTGCGTGTCCTGCCTGGGTGAGGATCACGCGGCCACCGCGCTCGCTGACGGCGGATGCCATCATATTGAACGCTTGCCCATGGTGACTCTGCGGACTCGCCTAGCCTCGTTCTCCGAGCCCGCATCCCAGCCCGCCGTGATGCCGCGCCGCAAGAAGCGCCGCGCCCTGCGCGCGCCCGAGCTATTTCCAGCCCGCCAAAGCTCGCCGGTTCGCCCGCCGGCTTCGCTCGAGTCGCTCCCAGACGGACAGCGGCCGCCGTCTGCCGCCGCGTCCGCACTTGAGCTCGACAAACTTACCGGAGACGGCATTGAAACTGAGCCGATGCGTCCGCTCTCTCAAGCCGTGGATTACATCGGCCTGAATGGTGAGATACATTTGTGGCTAACGCTATCCGAGATGACGGAAGCTGAGCGCTCCGTGTTCCTCGACGTTCTCGCTCTGCTGGACGCCGCCCCCCTCAGCGCGGGCCCCGGCCGAGGATTGAGATAAAGCCCGAGGTCTCAAGGCCTTCCTAGTCTCTCTAGGAAAGCGACGGTGTTCAGTTCCCGCTGCGGCCGGATTTTCACCAAAACTTCTCGCTCGTTCAGTTCCAAGCAATGTGACTGTTCCAGTGTATTTCGCAGTGAGCAAGCTGGTTCCACAGCCCGCTTGCCTGCGCACAAAGGCCGTCGTTTCGGCTAACTAGCAGCGCCGCCAGGCCCGAGATCAAACACCGCGCTCTCGCTCTGCTGGACGCCGCCCCCCTCAGCGCGGGCCCCGGCCGAGGATTGAGGTAAAGCCCGAGGTCTCAAGGCCTTCCTAGTCTCTCTAGGAAAGTGACGGTGTTCAGATCCCGCTGCGGCCGGATTTCCACCAAAACTTCTCGCTCGTTCAGTTCCATGCGTTGTGACTGTCCCAGTGTATTTCGCAGTGAAGCAGCCGGTGTCTCAGCCCGCTTGCCTGCGCACAAAAGCCGTTTCTATGGCTACCCAGATAAATCCAATAAAGAGTGCATTTTCTGGTGTTCCGGCCACGGCCGATGGTGTTACGAGTGTTGTAAGAATGCCCACGTCCCAGTGCCCATTCCCACACCCAGACACAGCCCGCCACGGTGCAGGGCTAGCACAAATAAAACCAACTCATGTTGGTTGTGCAGAAAATGTAGTGAACGCGCCCATACAATGCCCGCTTACACTACACGATGCGTGTCCCTTGGTTTCTGTAAAAACGAAACTAACACACATTTAGTCGGCGCGAGCCGACAGTGTTCTCAGTGCAGTAAATGTGCCCGCTGTTCCGCATTTCCTCACTGACACGCCGAATCCCACGGGATTCACCCCCGCTCGCTTTCTATGCACAACCCGTCACAGAAAAGCTGAGCGCGGCCAGGCTGCCCGCTGTGATTAGCGCGCACCTCGCACGCTGTGAACACAGCGTTGATTCAGTCGGCGCGAGCCGAGTATTCTCCGTGCGGAAAATGTGCCCGCTGTCTCGCGCCCGCATTTCTCACAGACACTCCGAATCTCACGGGATTCACCCCCGCTCGTCTTCTCTGCACAACCTGTCACAGAGAAGCTGAGCGCGGCCAGGCTGCCGGCTTTGATCAGCGCGCGCCTGCCCGCTGTGATTAGCGCGCACCTCGCACGCTGTGAACACAGCGTTGATTCAGTCGGCGCGAGCCGAGTATTCTCCGTGCAGAAAATGTGCCCGCTGTCTCGCGCCCGCATTTCTCACAGACACTCCGAATCTCACGGGATTCACCCCCGCTCGTCTTCTCTGCACAACCCGTCACAGAGAAGCTGAGCGCGGCCAGGCTGCCGGCTTTGATCAGCGCGCGCCTCGCACGCTGTATACACAGCAGTGATTTAGTCGCGCGAGCTGACAGTATTCTCAGTGTAGTAAATGTGCCGCATTAGTAAATGTGCCCACATTCCCTCACACGCGCCGAATCCCACAGGATTCGCCCCGCTCGCTCTCTGCGCGTCCCGCCATAGAGAAGCTGAGCGCGGCCAGGCTGCCCGCTGTGATCAGCGCGCCCCCCGCCTCGAACGCTGTAAACACGGTGCTGTGTTCCCAGTACACAGGGGCTCTCGAGCCGCCGTCCTGCCGCGGCCAGAGCCCAGATTTCATTCTACCCCTAGCTATTCACGCAGATGCGTGGTCAAGGCTTCCCGGGGTATCAGAATGGGTGTTGAACACTATAACGAGAGGCTGTTCGCTACAGTTCGCTCGACGCCCCGCCGTTATACGGCGCGAGTCGAAACTACGGTGTATAGCGAAGTGTTTCATCTACTTCGAGCCGAGATAGCGAAACTACTGAGAAAAGGGGCTATAGAACCTCTATCTCAGGGCGAAGGGGGCTTATACAGCAGATATTTTCTGGTACTGAAAAAAGATGGTGGGCTCAGACCCATTCTAGATCTGCGACTGCTGAACAGAACGCTCGGGAAGCGCCAGTTCAGAATGCTTACGACCAGGAAAATCCTCGCGCAAGTGCGCCAAGGAGACTGGTTCATGTCAACAGATCTGAAAGACGCCTATTTTCAAATACAAATAGCGTCCCATCACAGGCGATTCTTGAGATTCGCCTTCGAGGGCCAGGCATATCAATACACAGTCCTGCCGTTCGGCCTGTCCATAGCACCCCGTACGTTCACGTAGTGCATGGACGCGGCCCTCGCCCCCCTGAGACTTCGGGGCATGCGAGTTTTGAACTACTTGGACGATTGGCTGATTCTAGCTCGTTCACGAACGGAGCTCATAGAACACAGGGCCGCATTACTCGAGCACCTCGAGGAGCTGGGCCTTACAGTCAATTGGGCGAAAAGCTCACTGCTCCCCAGTCGGAGAATTTCCTTCTGGGAACAGTGTTGGACTCGCTATCCATGACAGCACGCCTGTCACCGGAGCGCGGATTGAATATTCAGCACGTCGCGAGATCCTTCCGCCACGGCTCTATAGTCCCGCTCAGAAGGTTTCAGAAAATGCTGGGTCTGATGGCCTCAGCAGCCTCCGTACTCCAGTTGGGCCTGCTCCGCATGTGCCCACTGCAGCTATGGCTAAAAGCACGAGTTCCCCAGGGCGTGGACCGCGGGTCTATTTCGCCTCAGGGTCGACCTTCAGTGCGTTTCAGCTCTGAAACCGTGGAAAAGTGACCGACTGGTATCAGTCAGGTGTGAGTCTGGGGATCGCCTCGGGTGTGAAGGTGGTGTCTACGGACGCCTCCACATCGGGGCGGGGAGCGCTGCTCGAGGGCAGACCACTAGCTGGCCTATGGTCAGTACGGGAGAAGCTCCTTCACATAAACTGCTTGGAATTAATGGCAGTCGACAAAGCGCTAAGGCGCTTCTGTCCCCAGATAATAGGCCACCACGTATTGGTCCGGTCGGACAACATGTCAGTGGTGGCGTACATAAATCGCCAGGGCGGCATCGGGTGCACACACCTTTGCAGGCTGGCGGAACCCCTCTTGGTCTGGGCCCAGCGCAACCTCCTTTCTCTGAAAGCGGCGCACGTGCCTGGGCACCTGAATACGGGTCCAGACGAGCTGTCCAGAGACAACGTCCCGACAGGAGAATGGTCGCTGCATCCGCAGACGGTCCAGCTGCTGTGGGAAACGTTTGGCAGAGCGCAGGTGGACCTGTTCGCGTCCCGCGAGAACGCTCACTGCCCAGTATTCTTCTCGAAAAGCAGGGACGCGCTGGCCCATGCTTGACCCAGCGGTCCCCTGTATGCTTTTCCCCCTGTCTCGCTCCTGCCTCAGGTGTTGGAACGGATCAGGGAAAATGGATACCCAGTGCTGCTTGTAGCTCCGCTCTGGACGAACCAGGCTTGGTTTCCGGTCCTGATGCGGATGGCCAGCACTGCCCCGTGGCCTGTACCGTTGAGGAGAGATCTCCTCTCTCAGGCGGAGGGCTCGATTTGGCATCCTCGCCCGGAACTGTGGTCCCTGCACGCATGGGCCATCAACGGGTACCCGCTAGCCTCCCGGAAGGAGTGCTAAACACGATCGCGCAGGCTAGAGCTCCGTCTACCAGACGGCTCTATGCCTCGAAATGGTCGGTGTTCTCTACTTGGTGTCGAGCCCGTGGCTTTTCACCTGTGGACTGCGGGGTTAAGGAAGTGCTTGCCTTCCTTCAGGAGCTGATGGATAAGGGAAGGACCCCATCCACGCTCAAAGTTTACGTGGCGGCCATAGCACCGTTTGCTAAACCGGTGTCTGGCCAGTCACTGGGGAAAAAACGACTTAGTCGTGCGTTTCCTACGAGGAGCTCGGAGGTTAAACCCTCCCAGGCCCCTTCAGTCCCGGCTTGGGACCTTTCCACGGTCTTGGAGGCCATGAAAGGCGCCCCGTTTGCGCCGATCCAGCTGTCGGACATGAAGCACCTGTCCCTTAAGACGGTGTTTCTATTGGCTCTCGCTTCAGTGAAGCGTGTAGGGGACTTACAGGCGCTTTCTGTAAGCACGTCTTGTCTGGAGTTTGGGCCTAACGACTCAAAGGTCGTACTCAAACCGAGGCACGGCTACGTGCCGAAATCCCTCAATACACCGTTTAGGGCCCAGGTAATTTCCCTGTCAGCCCTTCCGGTTCTCGATGAGGAGAGGGACGCGAGTCTCCTTTGCCCTGTCAGGGCGTTAAGGGCTTATGTGTCCCGCTCGGCTGAGTTCAGACAGACCGAGCAGCTTTTCGTTTTGTTTGGCGGCCGTTCTAAGGGACTCGCCGCCTCAAAACAGAGCCTATCCAGATGGATAGTGGATGCCATAGCGCTGGCTTACACTTCCAAGGGCCTGCGGTGCCCATTGGGTGTCAAAGCGCACTCCACAAGAGGCGTGGCCTCGTCGTGGGCATGGTATAGCGGGGTCTCCCTGCAGGATATCTGTACGGCTGCGGGCTGGGCCTCGCCGTCGACATTTATCAAGTACTATAACCTGGAGGTGCCCGCCTTACAAGCTAAGCTTTTGGCAGTCTGAACTTCGGGGTTATCGGCCGCCAATGCGGCTATGTTGCCCTTAGGGGTCGGTACCCCTACGGGACTTTTATGAAGGAGTGATGCTTCTAGCCTCTCCTCCTCTACTCTATGTGAGTTATGGTGATTATGCACTAGATGTGCCCCGGGCTTGGCCCCGGGACTCTGGTGTTGGATCCCTGTCCGCACGGCGTTTTGTATGGGGTCCCCATAGCGTAAGATATTACGCAGTACGAGAGATACTCTCGTAAGAGAACGTACTCGGTTACTAACGTAACCTCGGTTCTCTCTAGAGAGGGAACGAGTACTGCGTATCTTGCCGTGCTTGAACTATGCTCTGGTTCGCTTCGGTGTACAAAATCAGAGAAATACAGCTATCGAGGGGTATTTACAGGGCGAGACCACGCCTATACTGGCGGGACATGACGAAATGAGCGCGAAGCGTCTTCATTCGTCATTACGTCACGCAGTGCCTTCACTCGATAGGCTGCAGCTTTTCCAGCGAGGCAGCCAATGGGCGCGCGAGCTGTTTCGCCCTTGTCTGCTTGCTGCTGCAAAAGCGTTTTGCATGATTAAAAAAATTAAGGATAATTTTTGGCTTCAATATCTCGAGGAAAGAGTGTTTCCCCATAGCGTAAGATATTACGCAGTACTCGTTCCCTCTCTAGAGAGAACCGAGGTTACGTTAGTAACCGAGTACGTTTTTTTGAATGCAATTGAAGACGAAAAGTAAAGTCACTAACACAATTCTTTCTTCCTTTTTTCTTTGCTTTGTCCTGTTTACAGCAAGATTATGTTTAGGTGATCGTTAAATAAAGTACATAATTGTTTATTATTGGTGTTTTGTCTTTTCTTATTTGAGTTTTGCTTCGCATTCAAAATATCAAAAACGGGTTTTGTAATATTAGCATGGTATAATGTTAATTAGACCATTATAGCTTGAACTGAAAGAAAAATTGGAATTTTAATAAAAAAAACTGTAGCAATATAATATCACATAATATTTTTCAGAAGATAGTTCAATCTGTAAATGTATCCCTTCCATCAGTAATTTTCTTTCAATTACACCCACACTAAAAAAATCACTACTGGGTAACTTGTTAGTCAGAGAACACAATGAGTTTTTTTGGCACATGCATTAAAGGTGCCCTAGAATGTGAAATTTAATTTATGTTGGCATAGTTAAATAACAAGAGTTCAGTACATGGACATGACATACAGTGAGTCTCAAACACAAATGTTTTCTCCTTCTTATTTAAATCTCGTTTTTAAAAAACACCCCTGAAAAACAGGCGAATCTCCACATAATACCGACCGTGACACAATAGTCGGGATCATTAATATGTACGCCTCCAAAAATTTGCATATGCCAGCCCTCAATGCCAGGCGGAACTGCGCAGCCGTGTCATCGAAACAAGCGAGGATCATAGGGAAAATGGCAGATCATGGAAATAAATGCTATGTTCCAGGCTGTGCAGGGGATGTGAGTACTTTTCATACCCTTCCCACAGAAAAGAAATGTCAACAGGCGTGGTTGATGTTTATCTATAATCGGATACCGCAACAGTTTAATTCGAAGTTGTTAGTTTGCCCTGCCAATTTCACCACAGACTTATTTTCTAACCTGGGAGCTGGGACGATATCAAGCAGGCTTCTCTCGGTGAATAAATAATATACAGAAAGCGATCAAAGAACAATCTTTCCACACAGCACGAGTTTATCTGGACACTTGCCAAACTCGTTATGAAATCAATGATGTACATCATTGTGTTCTAAATGAAATAATAAATGAAATAATAAATCAACTCCATAGCTGATTCCAAGTGATCAAGGGCTTAGGACGTTCTAGTTCAGCCCGTTGCTGTTTCCGCCAGTATGGGCACTCATGCAACGTAAGCAATGACATACATCCGAGTAAACGAGACAGAGGGAAGTTAGCGAGTAAAGTGCATGACAAATTTGGACTGGAACGCAGCCTTAGTCCCAAGCTGTATTTAAATAGTACACTTACAAGTTTACTACATGTACACATTGATATTAGTATACTTACTACATAAAGTATACTTAAAAATATACTTGAACATTACTTAAGTATACATCATAAAATGAACTTGGAAGTATACTTCTTTTTCGTAAGGGAGAACCAAACAAAAACGAAATGAAACTAAACATATCTGTGACAATATGCTTAAAATTGTGTTTTATTGGTTCCTCCCAGTGCATTTTTTATATCTGTCTAGCCATGTTTTAGTCTTAAAATTGTGTTGTTTTGGATATGTGCCACATTATTTGCTTGTTTGAGAGTTCATATATGTCCTCCTCCCTTGGAAACAACCAATCTCTTCTCTGTGAGCTCTTCATTAGGTCTTCTGTGGTATCTCACTATCCTTTTTCTTTCTTGACTTTTGGCCATTTATTTTGTCTGCCTGCCCTGTGTCTCACTTCAAAACCAGAGCTCAGCTGACTATGTGGCGATGTCCCCTTTTGGCCAGTGGCGCTGCTGAGATGGCAGAGGCGGAGAAAGGGAGACTGAATCAGACGCAGAGAAACAAAACGAGACTGAGAGAGAACAGTCTGGCCGAGGTCCAGACCTCATGCCTTCTGTGGCCAAGCTGGGGGACAACATTGACATTCATCCCATGCAGGGACTCTACAGGCTTGAGGTTTCAGCTCTATAACCCCCTCCCAACGTGAAAATATAATACCCATAAATATGAGTGCTTGGTTTAGTTACTGTTTTCATTAAATGGCATGTGTAGACCTTTTTGTTCTGTCTGTTTTTTTTTAATTGGCTAAAATAAACAGAATATTCATAGACTGAGCTAGCTTATTTTTACAGGTCTGGCTAAAATTTTATATATATTTTTAAAATGTATTGGCTGAACATTTAATTATGTATGTAATTTTTTAATTAGCAATCTAACATGTATATTACTGTGCCGCATCTAACTCTCACACAAAGTTATTGAAGTTATTTAAGTTTAAGTGGGCTGATTGGAGAAGTCCTGCATACGTCACCAGAGAAGTCTGTCGTTTCACTGGAAGATGAATTATTTTGATTAAACATGAGGTTGAAAAAAAGTAAAACAATGAAACATGCACAGATGAATAGTTCAAAATAAGATAGAAAATACGGTGAATTTTAATTTCATGCTGACTTTATATTAAATCTTTATCACATTTTAAAATATTTCCATTTTTATTTATCATACTGTACATTATAATGTTGTGATGCCTAAATTCACTTGTAGCATGTAAATTATGAAGTTTTAAGCGTTTTGTTTTTTATTTATTTATATAAGAATATTGGCAACATATAATCAATTATCGGCTTACCACTATCGGCCAGAATTTTAATATAGGCGCATCCATAGTTGTAAGTTTAAACACCAACACAGTAATTTATAGGCTTACCTATAAGTAAGATCTTAAGATGACAAGTGATTTTTGTTGGTCTGGGAGTAAAAACTCATGAGTGGGGTATGTGTAAGAGAGAACAATTTGAAAAAATATTGCCTATTGGTCACAAATGAGCCTAATCATGAAGGTAAGCCAAATCCCTTAAAAGCCAAAAACACATTCATCTATAAAAAAAAAAGTTAAAGATATGAAAGAAAAATGGGCCTATACATGACCTGCAATAACAATGTGGCTGAAAGATCAAATGTGATGTTGCACCAATATATTTTTGTTTCTATGTCCAACACATGATTATGAAACCTCCTTCAACCCCAGATGCACCTCATTGCCCAAATCACTGCTGGCTATTCATTTTGCTTGTTTTCATGCCTGTGGAAAAGGCTCATAAATAGACATGTTGGAGAGTGTCTTGCTGTCGCAGCTGGAAGGTATTGTGGAAACAGCAACAGAACTGTAATGGAATCCATCACTAGTGTGCTCTGTTGGTATGAATGAGCTAGGCAAGACAAACAATACCACTGTGCACCAGGTTCCAGCTTAGAAAAATAAATCCAGAGAAATATTGGGTCAAAGAGGCCCCTGGAACTCTGGACGGAGGATTTTAGGTTTCTGCAGGTGGCTGTTCGCCAACTTTGCACTGCGCTACACGACATGTCAAGGAACTTGATGAACTCAAACTGTCCTCTTGAGAGGAAACAGCGCCTTATTTTTTGCCAGACAGAACTTCATTTGTCAGATGTAATCACTGGGTCATATACATAAGAACACAATCATAATGCTACTACTGGGTCAGCTTTGCATTTAGCAAGGTTTAAATGGGGAATGTCTTACCTAATATCTGAAATTTGCTGAAAATGTGCAAATAGTACAATACATATAGAAAACAGGTTGCTTGTATATTGTATTACCAGCTTTTGAAACTTTTACAGTTGCAATTAGGTTGCAAACAAGCACAATGTATCTCTATAGACAAAATAAAAGTAGGGGAGAAAGGGAAAGGGTAATATATTCAAATAAATAAACAAGTTGCACATCTGTAAATCTCCCTAGTTGAAGAAGTCAGAAAATCTAAATCTATTACAATATTAAAAAGCCAGAAGGCTTAAAGTAATATCCTATGAAATTAATAAAAGCCCACCCATGCTTAACATTCCACAACACAGATTAATGACTGAAACTTTCCAAGGAAAGCACACATTTACTGATAAACTGATGAATTTAGGTTAAGACATAACTATTAAATAATTGTTCTCTGATTCCAACGGTACAGTCCGAGAACAATGTGGCAAACCCTTTGGATTCCAGACTGAAGCATAAATCATGGATGTAATCTCAAAATGGTTTTCTTAACCAGCGCATAACTTAATGTAAACTCTGAGATCAAATCTCTAAACAAACTGCCTTTTCATCTGAGGAGGTGGCAAGTACAATAGATGAATTTAAGTTTCAAAACTGTTATGAGGGTTTAGTTTTACCTCAGAATATGTTCATTACATGTTTGTAATGGATCAAGCTTGGTTTTTGTAGGTGCTCTGGAGACGTCGATGCTAGGAGCAACTCACACTCACATTACAGTACACACACAGCTAAAGACTCACAGCAAATCTCAGTGGGATACTCACTATAACACTAATGATGTTCTAGTAGACACAAGTAGGTCAGCAAAGATGTCTACTCCGTTTTTGTACTTTCTTTAAACAATCCATTTCATGTTCTCTCATAATAGAGGCTTTTACTGAGAAACCACCAATTAAGTAAAAAGTAAAATGATTGCAGCCTTTCAAACAATCATTGGCAAAGCTGTGCTTGAAAAAAGGGGTCTAAAAGTATTTAAACCACTTGAATCACCCAAGGTCTGACCAGTATACTAAAAAACAAACAAGATATTGACGTGTGAAAAGTGCCACCGTCACATACCCTTCTTCTTTTCTTTTTTGGAGGGTGTCTTAAAAGGTGCCTGCTCGACGGGGGGTGTGCTGGTTTCCACTTCTGCAGACATGTTTGAAGGCCAGCCTTGTGCAAAACAAATGTGAAGACAGGATCAGTTGAAGCCCTCTTGCTCTCCTCTCTGCAGTGTGACTCAGCTTGACTCAGCAGTGGACCATGATCAACAGTGCCTGCACTGGAAAGGAAGGAGACAGAGAGAGAAAGCAAAACACGAAACAGATTTAGTAGAGGTTTACAAATTTACAAATTAAAAGAAATGCAGTCATTGTAGCATCATTTAGCAGATGCTTGTGTATGCAACAGGGCTCCAGACAATAATACAGTATATTAGTGCTATCAAATCGATTAATCGTATCTATCATAAAAATATTGTGTTTATATAATATATATATTTGTATATTTATAAACAAACTTTTATGTTAGAAGCAATTAATCATGATTAATCAATATGACAGCATATGAAGCCTTTAGGAGCAAATTACTTTTTAATAATTACATTACAATGATTATGTCCTGATGACATTTGTGTCGTAGCCAATATATATAACAGTTTTGTAATAATATTTCTGCTTGTTTGCAGAAAAAAAAGCTGTTTTGTGTATTATGTTTACAAACCATCACTTCAACAAAGTTTAACTTAAAGTCAATTCAACCTTTCATTTGGACCACATTAAACATTAATAAAAAAAAAGCAATACTTTTTGTAAAATATTTCCGTTTCTTGTTAAATATTATCCCACCAATTTATTTAAACAAAACTCTGTTGTGAGCATATAACTTCCACGTTGTCATATGAACAATTACCTAGTTAATAAACTAATGTGAGTCTCGTGGACTTAAAGTACACATCACAGTAACGATTCCTAGTTCATTTTTAATTGTACATAACTGAAAAATGACTTGAGGTTTAGTAAGAAAGTCAGTTGTGAACTCATTAGTGGCTCAGAATGATTCATGGACGGGTCTGATTCAAGCCTCTAATTCTTTATCGAGCTTGAGCCGTGAAGCTTTTTGGCTGACTTATTAAAAAACACTGGCACATGCTCTAACTATATGATATCTGATGAAACCACATATGGACACATATATTAGTCGCAGTCGGGAGTGCCGAGACAAGCATTATAGCATTTTCAGATGTTGGTGAACATTGTTTAGCGCAAGGTGATCAATTGCTCTCTAACGCTATATGGTTACCTTTTTTAATAATGTTTTTAGTTTTATCTCAGTGGACTGAAGTCAGCATGAATACAAGGGGCTGTGCTTAAACAGAAGCTGAATAAACATCTGAACTCTGGAGCATTTTGGTGTGGTGACATTGTTCAGCCATAAATACTCTCCACTCGCTGCCTTAAACAACCCACGTGACATTCATGTTTTGAGTTAACACAGATAACTGGCTCAGACTTATCTGAGATGATAGGTCACTGAGACATTTTTGCTTTCTCGAACCTGTCCTTTCTTGGCATATCTATTACAGGACCACAGTACCCTTAGCTTAATCTCCCGCTGTCTGCATTGCAATTATCCCGCCCTGCACCCAAAGACAGGAAGTCACAGCTTCCCTTCCATCTGGGATCTATTCATTCTCCACCTTCTTCATACCACAGACAGGCTATTTTTGTACATTTGTTTTCAATAAAAAAAAAAATTCGAAGTCACTCTTACATGAAAATATTTGGGATGTTTTTACCCTCATCAGTTCACCAACTCGAGCTGCCTATAAATACATACACTTTCCGTGAAATATCCTTCCTGTAGAACATTCAATACAATGTTGCAATTGTTACGTAATTGCAAAACAACTTAGAAGGTTATTATCATTAACTAAAACAAAATAAAAAATATTAAAAACATGTTTGCTAATTTAAAAAAAATTAAATATAAATATTAGATTGAAAACTTAAACTAAATAAAACTGAAATAAAAAAAATAATTAAACAAAATATTAATAAAGAAGATTATAATAATAAGTAAATCATAATAAAATAAAACTTTTTAGAAGCAGTCATTCATGAATCAAAGACCAAGTAAATTCACAGGTTTTGAAATACGCTATATTATTTTTCCTGTAGTCAAGTTGTTATCTAGTGCAACTCAAAATGGGATGCTTTTGTGTCTCACCAGACATAAATAGTTCTTAACCCATAATCAGCTTCACCTCTCACACTGGCGACCCACATGTGACCCCAGTATTCTGCTGGTCATCTATAGCTAGTTAGCAGAATCTATTATAAGAGCAAAGAGAACCAGCTGCCCTTCCCTGAACGACAGCTGTTGGCAACTCACGGTAGACAGAGCAACCTTGGCACAAAATATCCACAAATGCAGTGTCCTTTATAGACATGTGACTTCCCTTCCAGGCAAAAAGGAAGGATGGAACCAGAGGAAGAATGTGTCATGTTGGTGAGGTATTAAGATGTTCTAATCAGGAGTAAAGTCTTGCTGTCTATCTAGCTGAAACGCTGATCCTCCAAACACCAAGAGACGAAAGAAAACATATTATGTGTACATCTACCACACTGTCAGCGAACACATCTAAATAATATTTTAATAATAATTTAGATACCAGACTGTGTGAATAGCTCACATACAAATTTACTGTATGTCCATAGATGTTTATATAGTTTCAAAGATACATATATTACAAGTTCAAATAAGTAGAACGATATCTTCAAAATACCACTATCTTATACCATTATCATTTTGAGAACTATATTCCTGGAAGAATTTCTAATTAAATAGTAAATTCATTTAGGTGTTCAAAGGTGAACAGCTACAGAAACTTTTGAGATTCTGACATGTATCCTACAAAACAACAAGTGAGGGTTTATTGTAGTAAACACAGTTATGACTCTTACGTATATCTGGCTGGATGAACTGCGTTTAACAGTAATATTGTGGAAAATGTTTACAATTTAAAATAATTGTTTCCAATTTGAATATTTCCTGTAATGGTAAAGCTGAATTTTCAGCATTATTACTCCAGACTTCAGTGTCTCATGATCCTTCAGAAATCATTCAAATTTGCGGATTTGCTGCTTAAGAAACTTTTCTTATTATTGTAATCAATGTTGAAAACAGTTTTGTGGAAACTGTGATACTTTTTTGTTAATTTATTTGAAAAAGAAATTGTATACGTAAAAAGACCTTACAGTAACTTTTGATCAATTGAATCCATTCTTGCTAAATAAAAGTATTAATTCCTTATTTAAAAAATCCTACTGGCCCCAAACCATCGAACGGTGTATACAATAATATGTTTATTCAAGGTTTAATTACTCATTTGAGTATTTATTTGTAGCCATAATATTTAATACAAAATCATTGGAAAGTACAATGTCTTATTGCTTTAATAAACCACACAATGTGAAAAGCTTTAAAAAAGTAAAAGTTGCAGCACATTTTTGGAACTTGTCCAAGTAACAGAAATACAGGAAGCATAAGTGAAAAAAATGTAAACATCTGCAGGAGTTAGTTTTTCAAAATAACATCCCACAGACCTCACACTAGTGGGGTGTTTAGCTAATGCTAGAAAGAGGTCTGCATAAGCAAAACCTTCTAATGTGACACATCTGAATAACAAATGTGACAAATTCAATCACTAAAACATATTATCCACAACCACTCCATAAACTGTGGTTTAAATTCTTAAAAAACATTATTTTTTACAATGACTACTTGTCATCAAGTATTGAACTGGACAGCTTCATCTAAACAGACAATTCATCTCTTCTGCTGGCCAATGAAACTCAGTGAACTGTATATTCTGACCAACTATACGGTCACCATTTGATGCATAAATTGCCATTATTTGTACAAATATGGAGTATTGTACCTTTAAAATATTTTTCACACTATTACTCGCATTACTTTAGTGCTTCTCGGTCAAAGAGCATGGAAAACATCAATATTTGCACTTTCTTGCTGGCCTGAGAAGCCCTCTTAGTCTCCATTTTCTCCTGCCTGGCATCTCAGCGGGTCTTCAGTACTTGGTCCAGCAGCCAGAGAGGACTAAGAACGGGTATATAAACACCATCTTTCCTTTTCCCTATTCCTGGCCCCAAGGCTGTCACTTAACATAAGCTATGGAGAATGTGTAAATATCCACATGAAAAAAGAAGACACATCCTCCACAGCTCAAAGCCAAGAATCTGAGGTAAACACACTGGACATACAAAATCTCCAGGGGTGTGTTGTCAGATGTCAACAGGACACTGGATAACTAGAAGAAACACATAGGGGAACCAGGAACAAAGACCTGATTGTACTCGTGCCACATGCAGGACCGAACGATGCATTTAATGGCCAGAACACCTCTGCGTTTAAGAGTCTTTCTGAGGATAATGAACTGCCTGCGGATGGGGATCAGAGCAAAAGCTGGCCATAGAAAAGGAGGCTAAGGTGATAATGATATTGATTCATGTAATATTTTGCAATTCAAATGCAACAATTATTGTATGACCCTTTTGGCTTTGGATTGTGATGGTTCCTATGGCAACCGATGACAAGTATGGGCATCTCTTTTCATAGTGTTGCACTCACAGGCTGGCTTTGCACAGCAAACACACAATCCATCATCCAAGACACATAATCAAACAAAATGAGAGCAAGGAACACAGTACACAGCCTCAGAAGAAGAAATTACAACTCACTTTTCAAAGAGAAGAAACGATTACATCAAAAAATCAAAGCAAGTTGACCAAAATGTCAGTAGAGACATTTATAAAGTTATAAAATATTTCTATTTAAAATAAATCCTGTGCTTTTGAACGTTCCATTCATCAAAGAATACTGAAAAAAATATGTATCACTTCAACAAAGATACTAAGAAAAATGTTTCTTGAGCACCAAATCAGCAAATTAGAATGATTTCTGAAGGATCATGTGACACTGAAGACTGGAGTAATGATACTGAAATTTCAGATTTAACATCTGAATCCTTCCTTTTAACAGAAGGAGACCAAACCCACTGTTAAAGTGTTAGGCCTATCCAATTATATTTAGGTAGGCAATCTTACCTCACAGGAAATTATTATATAATTAATCATCAGAGCATGAGGTCCCATGATAAGTAGAGTTTTTTTTTATACAAGTAAAAACATTTCAGAAGCACAGTAAACCATAATTTTAGCTCTCTGCTTGTGTGGTCGTTCATGTGTTCCAGACCTGCTACAAAAGAGGCATTAAAATGTCTGGTGTACAAACACTGCCTAACCCATAACACCATAACACCATAACTGGGTTCATCTACTGACACAACAAACGTTTTATGGAAAACTAAGCAAATGTAAATCCAGTTTTCACACAGTAATTGTAGGAGGCCAACATGTACTGTAAGCTGTTCGATCCAGCCATTGCTGAAATTACGTTTAAGGGAATAAAATAAGGACAAACAGTGCAGTAAGCCATGAGATTGCTCAAGACCTACTAAATGAACAGACTAAATATCTGTGTTTTATACACAAACCTTGGACACAATACTCTTAAAGAGGATTAAATTATGTAATTTGTGAAACTATACTGTAAATAGTGGTTTCTAGAAAAGACAAAATGGAGCGCTTCAGTAAAGGCAAAAGGTCTTCAAGGGGTCATATAATGGTACACATGCACTTTTACAAGTTGATTGTACTGAAATGTGTGTTGGCAGTGCCTGTACACAACAATCATATAATGATAAAAATCCATCCAGTGTTTTTTGTTTTAATCTCCTTATATGTTTTCCCCTGCCTCAAATTGAGCCGTTCGTTTTTGTGACGTAGATAAAACGGACGCCCCTCCCACGATTGTTGATTGTTGACAGCAGCATCTAAGCAATTGTGGTGTTCTATTTGTGTGGTGGTGTTCTTGGGTGTAATAAGGAGCATAGCAGTCATGTTGATGTTCCTAAATCCGAACCGCTGAAGTGGCTGAGTTTTGTTTACGATGGGAATATTCCCCACGATCAACGTCAATGCGTTCATGTTTGCGCGAATCATTTCACACCAGACTGCTTTTTAAACGAGGGTCAGCATAAAGCTGGTTTTGCTAAGAAGCTGCTCCTGAAAAATGAATCGGTACCAACTGTTCCTGCTGCACCTCCAGAAGACGTGAGTGTAACGTTTTATTAACCTTTAAATATTAATCTTTGCAAATCGCTTGCACGCTTCACAATGAATGTGGCTAATGTTTACAATCAGGGTAAATTACGGCATGTATTCTATGTAACGTTACGATGTTCTCGATATAAATAATAATCCCACGTTTATAATGAACAACGCGTCATG
Organism: Chrosomus eos; assembly: GCA_036326025.1. NCBI lineage: Eukaryota > Metazoa > Chordata > Actinopteri > Cypriniformes > Leuciscidae > Chrosomus > Chrosomus eos. Next base: position 25,157,779 of record CM070820.1, on the reverse strand, counting down.
GTTATTGTGCAATTAAAATCAGTGTACGCACAGAACGGAGTCAGCAAAGCTCATTATCATTTAAAGGCACATGCACTGAAACGGCGTGCTGAAAACAGAGCTGTTTTTGAGCAGGTAAAATTAGTGTTTTCTTAAAACACTAATGAGAATTTTGAATAAAAGTATATTACAAAGTTTTTATTTAGACCCTAAAGATTCATATTAACTTGTACAAAAATGGCATTATATGACCCCTTCAATGGTTCTGCAGCACAATGACCTAATGATTTCCAAAGTTTCTGTCCTGAACAAGATGGGCAAGAGAGTTTTTCCTGTCATGGGTCAAAGCCTGGACAGTGTCAGTAAATGTTGTCACTAACTTGCGTTCCATGCACCTTCCATTTGCACCGGATTTATCAGAGACTCTGATTAAATAGGTATGTGCATTTGAAAATCCTATCCAGGAAAGATGGGTTGCATAGAAGAAAGTCATGCTGGTTTGGAACAACTTCAGGGTGAGTAAATGATAACAGAATTTCCGATTTCAGGAGAACTATCCCTTTAAGCGTGTGGAGGTCAAGTGTTATCCAAGCAGATAATGTTGAAAAGCAAAGGCTTTCACGTGTGGCCCTAAAACACCTCTTTCTTTACTCGTATAAAGGAAAAATTCCAATTTCATTCCTTTTTTAGGAGGGGGGAAAGTGCAGTACAAACAAACACTTGGGGCAAAGGTCACTTACCTCAGCATGTGGCCAACACAGTGAAATACCATTCTACACATAAAAGAGCAGCCATGACTTCTCTACTGACCTATAGATGTCTACAATGAAATACAATAACAGTCCCTTTTGTCTAATAAAAAGTCACAGAGGCAAGAAAAGACAGCAGAGTTAGTGGAGAAGAGACTCATAAAGGTCCGAAGTGATGGAGAGTTGCCTTTGTTTCTCTCTTTTTTGGACTACATTCTCCACTGATATACGTTGGTCTTTTTATGAAGAGAGAGGGAGGAGGAAAGGTGCTGGACAGCATTTGAAGAGTTCAGAATGAGAGACAGAAGAGAAACTACGTTGAGTGCCAACATCTGGTTCCAATAAAACAGCACACATTGTACCAACAGGAGAATGTCTTGACGTGAGTCATACCCAGCATCATTTTTAAATAGTAATTCACATTTCAAAACAGTTAAACACAGTGTTGGCTCCTTGTTCGTTGTAAAGTCATTTACACATACTTAAGTAAAAACACATTTGCTATTTTCAATATGATTGAAAGCATCTGTCCATGTCCAATGTGAGGAACAAAGACATTTTCCTTCAAAATAGGTTCTTATTTTTTACTACATGAAAGTGGGCTCACTGAAAAAGGGTTAAATTTTCCTTCGACAATTTCCAGCTTTGTAAGAGGAAAAGGAACATATTTACTGTGGTATTTCCTCCTCCAAAAGTACTATGGGGGATGGTGAAGCAAAAGGGGATGAAAATGGCATACAGGGAATAGAAAGTAACTGGTGAATGTGATTTCAGTACAACATTTTCCTGGATCTACATCTTTGTTGATCCTGGAACATTCCAATCTACCAATCATATTGAGGGACAAGTTTACAGTTTATGTCAAGCTTAGGCTTAAAACCAGGGTTAGGTGCTTCTACATCAATGTTATTGACATATTATTTCCCTCTGATTTTAGGGATAAGTTATGGCTTGGTTTAGGTTTAGGGCAGCAGGGATAGGGTTAGGACTACATTTTTGGACAAGAATGTTGTTTCAGGATCAACAAAATATGCTGATTCAGGAACATGTCTTACTTGGCAAAATCACGATGACCGAGTGCAGTTAAAGTTATACTGAAAATGATTTTGTCCTCTCATTTCTCTTACTGTAATGCCACTCACGCTTCAAGGCTTAGCTTTTCCAAGTCCCTGCCATTAAGATCAACCAAGACTTAATGACATACATTCCCTTTAACTGAGATCATAGCTGCAACCAAAAGTAAACTGAGTCACCAAAGCTTGTGCTGCTCAAAACAGCACAGCAATCCAACATCTTGTTTGTAGCAACTAATAAGTACTATTTAAGGTCATAACATATATGAGGCCCTTATTAAAATCAGGCCTGTGATTCTGCTGGAAAGTCTAAAAAGTGATGTTTCAGAAATACAAAATCTCGTTTAAATAATTTTACGTTGTGCAGTCTTAGAAATGTCTTTTAACTTTAAGACAATGAGCTCTGAGTAGTCCTAGTTGTCTTCAAACTTATATGCAATCCTTAGAAAATACTGATTGTATCACTTTATGTCATTTTAGATCGAGGTAAGCTACACCTGATAATTGCCTTTGTGTGTGGTGTCAATATGAAGCTGTTTGATAACGGATGTGGTCACTGTTGGTGCATGCAAACATCTGTGAATTTAGGTCAGACCAGCAGCCAACATCAAATGTCAAATCAACCTATTTTCACATTTTTTTAAAAAAGGGAATCATTTAAAATCAACAGGTTCTATTGGCAAACAGAAAAAAGACCTAGCATAGATTTGATAAGGACATTATAATGAGAGAGATATTTTACATTTTTGTAAGACCTGTAAATATTTGATTATTCATGAATGTATCGACGACTCAACGGCACAATAAACATGTAACACCTTATTTAAACGCGTTAGAATGTCACATTTGTCTGGTGTGTGCTAAAGCAGTAGCACGTGTTACTGTGATAATAATGTTTTCAGTGTTTAGTGGGAATTCTTTGGTTGGAAATCTTTAACATAGCCCATAAGACGGCATTGCGAAAGACAGTATGATGATTTTAGACAGTAACAAAGCTCATGCTGCAGTGAATGGAAACAGAACATATTATCAGCTATATAAATAAATATTTAAAATAAAACCCCGACTTATTTTTTCTCCCGTTTACTCGTTTGTTTAGGTTCATATCGAAAGCTGGCAAAAATCGCCAGGTTTTCTTACACATTAGACTACTCATTAATTTGAGGATATATGCTCACCTACATTAAGACATTGAGCGGATCCTGGAGCTCGCATACTCCGAACCAGCAGAGAAAACGCGGCTTGACAACAGAGACGACGCGTGTCCGGTACTGCGGTATATTCCCGGGATGTGGCTATGAGATGTTGACGGTGAAGGTCTTATTCCTGGGATGTTGGCAGCTCTGAGGAATGCGCTCTGATGTTGCTGCAGATTCAGTAACTCCCCCTCAAAGGGAAATTTAACCCTCTGAAGACCAGACGGCGGTTCTCCACAAATTCACTGCGTCCACAGCATCACACAACACATGATCCTGTCATACAAATGTTTCGAATGCGCTCTCACTGCCTGTTTTTATTGTGCGCACTGATTCCTTGCATTTCGCTAGCCTGTGCACATTTCCCCCCCCTGGATGACATAAGTAGACAATCATACTTTAGGACATTACACTGCTTACAGTCAGAGAAATTATGCAATACCGTCAGCAAGCTGTAGTACATGTTGTACAGTCAACAACTCAGTATAGCCTTTACATTTTTTTTTTTATTTTATCTTCATTAACTTTTTAAAAAATTATATTACTTAAAAAGTAATATACTGAGTACTTTGTTCATTTGTATGTATAGGCTATAAATTTTCAGAGAAAAGTTTCTTTAATTTTGTAAGGACTGTCTTCATTTGTTTCTACATCAATTTGTGCTGTGTGTTTTGACTTTATTTATACTCCCAGAATCAGAATATTATTAGAATACTGGAAATTATTATTAGAATATAATAATAAAAATAATGAATAATATTCAACTCAATTCACATTTATTTTTATAACGTTTCACAATAGATATAGTTTCAAAGCAGCTTTACAGAAACTGCATGTGTCTGCATTACAATTAGAGGTGACTGTTGGGTCATCTGATGTCTTCATAAGAGGCTGGATTCACACTGGAGCTGAGTAACTCTACCTCGGGATGAGCATATTGAGAAAAAAACAGAAAAGCAAATGGAAAATAATTTGCGTATAGCTGCAGTTCATAACATTAAGCAAATATAATAATGTGCATTTGATCTGATATAATTGTATACGGTTAAAGGAGATGATGCATTATATCAATGATAGGCTAAAGAGACGCATCTTTAATCTCCGAGGTAATCTAAAGATTTAAACTCGGAGAGTGAATCTTAGCACCGAACATTATCAGGAAGGCCATTCCAGAGTTTATAAGTCAAATGTGAAAACACTCCCTCATAGCGGATGTAGATATCCTGGTACTACCAGAAGCCCAGAGTTTTGTGATCTTAAAGAGTGTGATGGATTGTTGGGCAAAAGAAGGTCGATTAAATACACAGGAGCCAAACCGTTTAGGGCCTTAGGTCAGTAGCAATAGTTTGTAATTTATACAGGACTTGATAACTAGTGTAGAGATGATAAAATTGGTGTTATCACATTTTAGTAAGAACTCTAGCAGCTGCATTTCGGACTAATTGTAGCTTGTTTATTGGGTATGCAGGGCAACCACCAAGTAATGTATTAATGTTAGTAATAGTATAATAGTAAGGATTATTATCATTATTATTATTATATTTTAGGGGTGTAACAATACCCTCATGTCACGATTCGATAGACATCACGATGCTGAACTCACGATACGATATTATTGCGATACTTTAATACATGATAAAAGGTTAACAATTCCTGTTTCTTAAAATGGTAAATTTGTTATTACATTGTGGGTGTAAATGAATAGGTTTGGACTTGGTGCTGATACAAACCAGTTTGTATCCAGCTTCTCACGGAGACTTCAGATGCCCCAACACCTGTGATGAGACGACTAAACGCCTGTCGACTCAATGCCGGCGATATGTTATGCCCTAAATTAATACATGATTAACTAACTGTATTTTTATATGTACATTTCTGAAATGCACTTTCTGTAAAGCTGCTTTGAGACAATGTGTATTGTGAAAAGCGCTATACAAATAAATTTGAATTGAATTGAATTGAATTGATAACCCAATGCACAGAACAATGATGACACCAGAATAAAACTATTCATGATTCTGAAGCTGAAAATACAGAATTATTTTAGATTAATATGCTTGCACTCTTTCACTGACTAGATATACAGTATTTAAAATAATGTAGTTATTAAACTACTGGTAACATAAGACATTTGGCATTATTAGGACCCACAAATATTCTCCCATTGCATAATTATACATCATATTCAACATCATACATAGTAGTTAAATGTAATACACTAAAACTCAGTAAACTTGAATTTTTATTTTGGGTGAAATACACAATACATATTGTCACTATCCATGATACATATTGTTGCATTTTTATATTGCAATATATTGTGACACAATATATTGTTACATCCCTATTATATTTTAATATTAATATTATTGATCATATAAATTATACAATGGATTGAGATACTAGAATACTAGATACTAGTACTAGAAAACGTCTCAGGTTACGACTGTAACCCTAGTTGCCTGAGAAGGGAATGAGACGCTGCTTCGATGACGCCTTGGGAACGCCTCTGTGTGATTACGTCTGGAGCACGTATGTCAACTAATCCAATGGAAAGAATGAGTGTCACGGGCAGGTGACGTCATGACCAGGAAAGGATAAAAGCACATCTGGTACAATCGGTATTAGCTTCAAGAGCCGAAGCAAAGTCGATCACAGGGATGCAGAACGTATGGCAGGGCGACACAGCATCTCGTTTCCTTCTCAGGGAACTAGGATTACAGTCGTAGCCTGAGATGTTCCCTTTCGAGGGAACTCGCGCTGCATCGCCTTGGGAACGAGAATACCCAATATGCCAGACCTGCAATTGCACTGGACACAAGAGATTCAGTTCTTCCTGTTCCGAAGAGGTAAACAGAGGAGGACAGAACGCCTGCAGCACAATAGGCCGTGGAATATAGGAATGTATCCCTGTCTAGGGTATAAGAATGCCTTGACCATCCCGGGTGCAAATTCAAGGCAGGTGGGAGAAACCGGAAGGGCCTGAAGGTCTCAGACTCTTTGGAGGGACAAAATAGCTAGAAGAAAGGTGGTCTTAACACAGGGCCGGCGCTATGGGCGGGCCTTAGGGGGCCGGGCCCGCCTACAGAGCTCCTGTGCCCCCCCTCCATCCAATTTGCATTTAATAAATTATTTTTAGAATAATAATAATTTACGTACAGTATTTATATATTTATTGATGTGTATTTAAGTGTAATGTTTGGCTCATAATCTTATTTAAAAAAACACCCGGAAGTTTGATTGTTTACAAAAAAGGGGTTTCCCGTTGAGCCGCTCTGACCGCAGCATCTCGGTAAAGTAAATAGCGACGCGACGCACTCGGTTTTGCCTATTCAGAAACGAATGGAAAGAGAAACTCATGAGGAGAATCCACTCCCAAAAACATCGACTTCAGCTGTATTAAGAACGTGAGTAGGCCAGTTGTTTTTATTACTCTTAAGTTGCACCAGCCGTGGTGTAAATTATGCATTTGACACTGATATGCTATATGTGTGTGAGTGTGTCGTAGTTGATTATGCTTGGTTGATTTAATACAGTACTTAACTTGAGATTTGTGACTATTAGGCTGTTATTATAGGAAGTTGGCTTAGCATGCTGTGTTCATGGAACAATGCAGACCAAGGCTATAAATGTAACATGATATTTTCAGTAGCCGAAATAAGATTGGGCAATAGGCTAATTGTAGTTAGGATATTGAAATCGCTGTGAAACTGTTGTAGCTGGTCTTGCCACCCGTCCCGGTTGTCGGTTGTATGTTCAAACAGCGCGCACGGCAGAGACAACATGACATCAGCGCGAGACCTTGCGTGCGTGTGCTAGTGTCTCATGAAGCGCATGTAAGCACCTATTTTTTACAGTCAAGCACCACCCCCAACCCCCCCCCCCCCCCCCCCCCCCCCAATAATTTATTGGATGTCATAATTAGGCCCCCCCAAGAATATTAAATGCCCGTCCATTGATTTGTTTCTGCCGCCGGCTCTGTCTTAACAGTCAGAAATTTATCTGCAACTGACTCTAGAGGCTCGAAGGGAGCCCCTGAAAGGCCTTCCAAAACTATTGCCAGGTCCCAAGCCAGCACCCTAGTGTGAGTTGCAGGCCTCAGCCTCAAGGTGCCACGAAGGAAACGTATGATCAGGGGGTCTCAACCCAAAGATGTAACACCCAACGTGGAAAGCCGCAATGGCCGCCACGTAGACCATTAAGGTAGATGGACATAAACCTGATGTAAAGTCATCTTGGAGAAACTCAAGTACTGTAATAACTGAACAGTTAAATGGATCATACTGATGCTGGGGACACCAAGACGTGGAAACTCTCCACTTTAGTGCATATAATTTCCTCGTAGATGGAGCTCTGGAGGTAAGAATAGTTTCAACAACCTCAGTTGAGAGACCACTCTCAATAAATTGGGCCCTCACAGAGGCCAAACCCATAGTTTCCAAATCTCTGGTCGTGGGTGAAAAATTGTGCTGATCGGGATCTCCAAGGGAGGGCCTGGCGAACTCTCTCCAGAACTCCTGGGAGCAGAGCAACAGTGTGAAAAGCGAACAGACGTAGCCTCAGCCATGTCTGAACCATAGCGTCCAGCCCCAAAGGGATGGGTGAGGATGAGTGAGGGAGAACCATAGTGGATAGTGCGTTGTGTACTGAGACGCAAACAGGTCCACTTCTGCTTGGCCTTAGAATTCCCATATCTGCTCCACCGCCTCGGGGTGGAGTCTCCAATCCCTTGGCCTCAGCCCCTGCCTCGACAGGATGTCTGCTCCTATATTCTGGCATCCTGTGATATACACTGCCCTCAGGGAGAGTATCTTCCCTAGGCACCACAGTAGGATCTGGTGCGCCAGTTTGCAAAGTGGACGCGAACGCAGACCCCCCTGACGATTTATGTAAGAGACCACCGATGTGTTGTCTGTATGGACAAGCACATGATGGCCCCTCAGGTCTGGGAGGAAATGTCTCAACGCATTGAAGACTGCCATCATCTCCAGGCAGTTTATGTGCCAAGAAAGATGGTGACTTTCAGGCCTTCCATTACCACTCCCAAGCTGGTGAGGGAAGCATCTGTCAAGATAGCAGCTAAATGGCAAAGAGCTCCCAACACCGGACCCTGGGATAGGAACCAGTGTTTCCCACATTTAACTAATACGTCGATCGTACGATCGTACGAAGTGGGTTTCCCCTAGGGGAGAACCGTCTGTTTCTGAGCCACCACTGCAAGGGTCTCATGTACAGTAGGCCAAAGGGTATCACATTGGACACTGCTGCCATGAGGCCCAGCAGTTTCTCGAACTGTTTCACAGTGCGTGACTGGCCTAGCTTCAACTCTTTTGTGGCTGTGAGGATAGCAGCTACACGAACGGGCGATAGAATGGCTCGCATTATGACTGAATCCTATACCACACCAAAAAAAGTGGTTCTCTGTAGTGGAGAAAGCACACTCTTCTTGGCATTGAGTCTCAACCCCAATTTCTTCATGTGAGCGAGGTCAACATCTCGATGCCGAACTGCTGACTGCTCTGATTCCGCTAGAATTAGCCAGTCGTCGATGTAGTTTAGAATGCGTATGCCTTACAGCCTGAGCGGGGCCAGAGCTGCATCTACGCACTTCGTGAACATGCAGGGTGATAGAGCTAGACCGAATGGAAGCACCCAATATTGGTATTCTTTGCCCCTGAAAGAAAACCTCAGGAACTTCCTATGTTGAGGGAGGATGGAGACATGGAAGTAAGCGCCTTTTAGATCTATCGTGACAAACCAGTCCTCGGATCTGATCTGTCGGGCGAGTACACCTGCTCTTTAGCTCCCTTCGCTAATACTCTACTTCTTGCTCCATTACCAGAGCCTGCTCGGGATGTACTAACGAGAGTAACACCCCGTTGTAACGAGGTGGAGGAGAACCAAACTGGATTCTGTAACCTTTCTCTATTATCTGCAGGACCCAAGGAGAAATATTCGGTAGTTTTTTCCACTCTGTCAGAACATTTACTACGGGTACCTGTCTCTCGAGACTGGCCTCTGGTGTTATAGTAACAGTCGCTTCAGTGACCTGAAGCATCCTGGCAGGAAACAACCGAATTGACTGTTTTTGAACCCGCCTCAGAGGGCGCGAGTCTGACGCAGCATCGAGTTGACGCTTAGCCAAAGGCTCGCTGGAGACCACTGTGCCCCGAGGCACCAAGGGTGGCGGGGTTGGCAGAATGGTCCCCTGAGGACCCCGGAGTGGGACAGGCACCATGTACAGAGGTGAACACCACTCCACCCCTTCTGGGGCTATCCTAAACGGTCTGGCGCAGGTAGCGTCAGGACCTCTTTTGAGCCAAAGTCTTTTTCGCCATAAGAATGGTCCTCAGATCCAGCTTTGGCTTAGAAGACTTCGGCTGAGAGTGACGGCTCGGCCCCCATGATTATTAGATTTATTTGATGCTCACGCCCAGCATCCCCAGGGGGCTGGACTCGGAATTTTTTTTTAAGGCACTGATTTCTTCTTAGTTTCTTGAAATCTCTCAACAACCGTATTTACTGAGTCACCAAAGAGGAGAAAATTGAGCATCCAATCTTTTTCTTTAATTTCTGCTAAATTAAGCCATAAATGTGTCTCAGTAGCTACGAGGGCTGCTGACCCAGGGGACAGATAGCTTGTGAGCGTCTATTCCGCCGGGGGCATCGACCCATAACCATATTCCTTCAGTCTCCTTATATCTGAATAAGTGTGAACTTGGGGACAAAAGAGACGTGAAGAATATGGTTTATTCCACAATCTAATTAGCTCACTACGCAAATCAGGGAAAAATGGAAGGTCCCATCATGGAGATGATAAATTGGATGTTAGAAAGCGCTTGTCTAACTTGCTCTTAGGATGAGCACCTATTCTCTCTGCTGGCCAGTCAATATGTAATTTGTCTACAGCCCGAGTTATCACCTCCACAAGCTCCTCATATGCAGGGGAAAGAGATGGTGAATCCTCTTCCCTATTTATGTTTGTGTCACATTCACCAATGCTCAAAACATCTAACTCCACGGAGCTAGAGTACTGAAGCATTGGGGTCCCTTCCACAGGGCGGGCTTCCAACACCGGTAAGAGAGCACTGGGTCCCTTGGGTAAGGGGGGAGATAAGGCAGAGCCCGTCTCCAACCCCGCCGAGAGATCCAATTGCGAACCCCAGAATGTCTCGAAGGCTGACATAGCATGCTCCACTCCCAAACAAACTACACAAAGTTTGTGTGTATCCCCACCCGTAAGGAAACAAGGGCAGGCGACTTGAATAGTTGTTTCGCCTTAATATTTAGAGAATCTGACAGACAACAATAAATATTCACAGACAGTTTTGACACAGAGCGCTTTGCTGAGGCACAAAAGCTAATGCCGGTTGCACCGGATGTGCTTTTATCCTTTCCTGGTCATGACATCACCAGCCCGTGACACTCATTCTTTCCATTGGACTATTTGACATACGTGCTTCAGACGTAATCACGCGGAGGCGTACCCAAGGTGTTGTCAGAAGGAAAGCAAGGGAGTTGTTTTCTCAGTGCTCCAGTTGATGATTGACAGTTAAATGGACAGTATTTTTTAGAGCAGGTGTTCAATTGTTTGAGAGAACATTGCCCTTGTTTTAAAATAGGATCCTGTTGAAAACAATGTTCTTAACCGTGAAATGTAGATTAATCTAATCTAAATGTAGAGTTGTTTTATTCTATTTATTTTTTTATTACTGTTATTATATATTTTTTGTTCAGTATTTTAGTTTCTTGTTATTTTTTTTTTTTACTCCCTCTCATGAAGAAGCTCAGGCCAGGAAACTGTTAAGATGTGGCCCTACGGAGAGCACTGCTGCTGCTGAAGGCAATGTTTTTGTTCCCTGACGTCAGTGTATGAATGAACAACAAGTACAGTACAACACCAAAAAGTAATGCTTGCGTTCCAGTGTAAGTCAAAAGCGGAATTAAGTTGTTTTGTAATCTCTAACTCTAATAAAATACATATGGCTAAATGTGAACATTGAGAGGAAATATTTAATAAACCGTGGTGTACTATACAGTATATGGTAGCACAAACATAAAAATGCTCATATTACACATTCACACAACAATGTTGCCAACAGATGAACTCTGACACAGGAAAGACACAGAAAGGTGAAAAGGATATGAGTGGTTGTCTCATTGCCCTTGAAATGACAGAAAGTCCCTCCTTCTGTTCCTCTCACTTCCCTTTTTTTCTGCCGTCTCATCAAACGTGAAAAAGAGTCACATATTTAAAATCTTAAAAGGAAAAAGGCATTTTAAAATGATTTTTACTCCACAATTGTTGTTGAGGGCAAAACTCTCTTTTTCGGGTTGGAGTCAAAATAAGGCAAAGGTCTAGATAAATCACTTATCTAAAAGAACTATGGCTGTGCGGTTGATCAGATCAGATCAGATCAGGTAGTCAGATTAACAGTGATGTGTTGAGAAAAGACGACACCAGTCCTGAGATATATCGTGCCATTCTATTAGCGTTAAAATAAACATAGCAAAATGAAAAGCTCTTGTAAACAAACCAGGTTTAATCCACGCCAGACGTGCCTTCAAACTCTAAAGCTAAACATCTTCTAAACCCCTGCTTACGGCAGTCTTTATTTGGGCCAATATATGAAGCTTAGTTACCATAGTGATGGGTCCATAACAGGGCTGAACGCCCAGAGCTTGTTTTACTATTTGACTTTTCAAATAATGCCAGACATATGAAGGTGTTTTTCTCTGGATAGTATATCTAAAAAATAGATTCAGAAAGGAAGTATGGATGGATAATTGAAAGGGGTTGTGGATTTTTTTTATAGGAAAGTAGGAGGTGAATATCTTCCGCCCTGAAATGTGCCTCGACTCCTCTAAGGCCACTGCAAGCCATTCATCCAAGGCTCCCCGAGTTCAGTGGTCAAATGACGTTACCTCATATTTTACAGGAACCCCTTCATTGGGTTGGGGTTTGCCAAATAAAGGCCACATTCACTGGCTCTGAGGCTCTTGCATTTATGAGAGGAAGAATCCAGTCAATTGTATGTGTGTCGAACAGTCCGATACTGGCGTGTCTTTGTTGCTGAACTGTATTACACCAAATGTTTGGGTGGTTATGAATGACATTTCCTTCACATATGAATCCCAGTGCTGCCTTATTCTAATCTCTTATCACTGTACATGTAAACTAGTATATTAATGTTTATCCACAACAATGTTCCAAAGCTATGTTTTTTTAGTGAGTCTTTTCTTCTAATGAAGTTATTTCATGTTTCTGCTGTAATCAGAAGAAACATGACAGAATTCTTTGAGTCATTTAGTAGATGCTCCTATATGGAAACTGCCAACAAATGAGGAACATTATTATTTTTTTTTACACAAGCTCATAGTGCCGGAATGTCAATTTCAAGAGAAAACGAACTCTTTAAGACTCAAATAAAAATGAATCGTGCTCGCATTTCGCCCATTTGAGCTGCAATGTGTTCTTCTCACTGAGTATTTTGCTTTTCCCAGAATGCTGATACTTAAATTCCAAGAGCCGGTGAGACACAGATATGTGCCAAGTTTACACTGTCAGAGTGTGTGTGGGAGGGCGGCAGCTCATCGTGAAGAGAGCATTACATCTAAACACTCGAATCTGACAGAAAACTGCAGTTCAAATCAGAATAATTCATGAAACGATCCCAAGATGTACCGGTATGTCAAAGATCGTGAACGTTTTCTGTTTCTAAGTGTGGTAAATGGTATAAGGAACAATGAACGAACAGAAAATTATGATGAGCAATTTTGGTTTTCTTTCTCCATAGTTTTCTCTTAACACTTCCAATGTGAGTGGCGTAAGCAAGAACAGGCTATCATCTATAAATGGACACCAGATGTATTTCCCCACAATGCTCATGATTTTTACAATGACAGTCTGGAATGTAGCAGGAAAAGTATAAAAATGAGAGAGAATGACAGAGAGAGAGAGCATTCCCGGAATGTAGGAGGTACATCCTTTCCCAAAATTCTGCTTTTTTCCTAATCTCTCAATGAAGATGTTGTAACAGATGCCTAAAAGTGTTTTCAAACTTTTTTTAACAGAACAGAAAACAACCTTTCCAGTAAATCCTGTGTTGTTTTGCAACACATTTCTGACATTGTTGTGCTTGCATGTGAGTTTGTCAGTACTCTTGTGTTTGTTTACCATAGTCTTTCTAAAAAGTCACCTCACAATTGGACACTGAAGGACCCTGCAGCTTGTGCCAAACTGTTGAGGAATGCCTCAGTGGGTGACAGACTTTACATTTCCCTTCACAAACACAAGCAGAACGGTTCTTTCCAGCCTAAGAGAGGCTCCCAATTTCTACAAGTGTCTTTGAGCGTTCTTAAAGTCACTTAGTGTTTTCATTTTCCCTGTCAGAGGAGGAAGCTAGTGGTCTTTATCCTTTGAAGTGAGAGGCCAGTCGGTCTGAGAATCCTGGCCAGGGCTCCTGCAGTCTTACACAGCGAGCACAAAGGACTTTAAGCATTTATGTGTTTTGTGGCTGAGAGTGTGTTCAAATCTAAAAGAGACAATGCTGCCCAAACATGAGCAAAGTACCTTTTTATACCAACTAGTGGCTGTATTAGCGTATTAGGTAGGGAAGCCTGGCTTGCTGCCCAAGGTACAACAGAGGCTGCCTTGTCGAATGCTGAATGTACAACAGTGTGCCGTACCCCTCTCCTTCTTGTCCTGTAAAACATTTCTGTGCTTGATGGAGAGAAAAAAATCTTACAGACCCACATATGGAACTTATTAGCGTGCTAAGAGAAGACTAAAGTCAAGAGAAATGCTATTGTGGAACAATAGGGCACCAATCCACAGAGATATATAAAAAACCTGGGGATGTAATGGTAGTTGGACAATGTGTACATGCACTGCAAAAATGATTTCACCATTTTGTTTTACCAGCACATAGTCTAGATTGTAAAGTTTTAAAAAATACATACTTTATAGTTAGATTTTTCCAAGCAACACTAAAACAGTGAACAATCCGAAAATCAATCAAAACTACAGGTACACAACAGAGGTTTTCTTGTCCAGGCTCAGATAAAGCCTAGACGAGGCTCAGTTAAAGGTGGGGTATGTGATTTGGAAAACGACCGGCAGATTTTGGAAATACACAATTCAAATGGTCCTACCTTCTTTCCTCCAACGCTGGCCCTGACTGGGTCACGCACGCTGGGGGGAGGGGGGTGTGGTATGACCGTTTGATTGACTAACTTATTGTCCAATGATTCTAGACGGTCTTGGAAATGATTGGCTGGAGTTTTTCGAGTCCTGCCCGTTCCACAGATGATTAAATTGCTTAATTTTCATTTCAGTGCTTCTAACTTCCACTTCTGGCTGTAAGTGGGTTAGGAATAGGATTTCAAGTTATTTTGAAAAAATGGACAAAAAAGAGAATCACATACCCCACCTTTAAGTAAACACTTTCCATGTGCTCTTGAGAAATTCTCTCATCATTTTCTCACTATCATGTCGTTCCAAACCTGCATGACTTTCTTAATTCTGTGGAACATAAGGGAAGATATTTTGAAGAATGTTAGTAAACAAACAGTTTTGGTTCATATTGACTTATATTTGGTGAAAAATACAATGGAAGTCAATGGAAACAGAAACGTTTGGGTACCAACATTCTTCAAAATATCTTCCCTTATGTTCCACAGCCAGGGTTGTAACAACATAAATGTGAATAAATTATGACAGATTTTTCATTTTTTGTGTGAACTATCCCAAAAAAGTGGGTAGCACTTTATTTTACAGTCCTGTTCCCCATGTACAAACTATTTACTTGTAATAGTAATTGCAATAAATGGTTAATAACTAGGTACTAACCATAAACCTAACCTTAACCCATGTACTTACCTTATATTACCTAGTACTTTCTTAGATAAACTGTCAAATAAATTGTAACCCAAAAGTTAAATTCGTTCTGATATGGTGAACACAGTTGGCCATTTCAAATGCCAATTTTATGTTTCAGCCACAAATGATCATAGAGAAGCAAGATTTATACAGTGAACCTTTAAGGCAACAGTAAGGTGGTTGAAATTAGTAATTGTGTGGATTTCTAAACTAAAAAGAAATAAAACATCTCTTGTGAAAGTACTCACACAAATGGCAAATCTGAACAAGATAGAGTGGCATCTTATTTTCAGGTGTTTGAGGAAATGTGGTAAGATGTTTGTAATGTTTTCTCTGTAGCACCACTGAGAGCATCTTCAGCAGCAACATTATCACCTGATTTGGCCAAGAAGCTGTTCAGGATAGAAGAGCCACCCAGAGAGTCGTTGAGCTCTTTGAGACAGATTTACCACCTGAGGACATACACTACAGCCAGTAATTACTGCAAAGCCTGTAGCAACATTGAAAACCCTGTTTACTACATTTATAGTCTGTTCTCACATCAAATTCCAGGACTTTTAAAAAAAAAAAAAACTCCCCATAGATTCATTAGATTCTCTAATCTTAGATTTTAAGTGGAATAATGTATACTGTAAACCTAACGTTGTCATTATTATAGAAATCAAGTTATCACAACTTACCATTACTTAAAAAAAAACATGTTTTGGTATTATAAATATATTTAAGAATTTCCATTACACAGCAGCTTTGACAAACTCATGAGAGTAAAGTGAGAATGTTAAATTGGTAGGTTGACATACAAATATGTATACACCTTTTCTTAATGTCATTATATGTCTTATTTTAATGTTATTTGCAATGTATTTTCAAAATTTAAAAGCTGTATTTTCCTCATGCAGTGGCTTTGGCAGACTGGAGCGGTAAATGTGAGACAGACGGGAAGAGTCGTTGTTATAAAAATACCTTTTTCACAGTTATGTTCAGTTTAGATTTTGTTTTCAGTCATTTGCCTTCTTTCTCCCTGCCTGAGTTAGTAATTTGATAGGGTTTCTAATTTGATTTCTCATTCTTTTCAGCTGTGCCCTCATTAGTTCCTTTTGTCAATCCTCTGCATTTGAGTTGGTCCGGTCTCGTTGATGTGACGTGAGCAATATGCTTTGTGTTTATCTTGTGGAATATTAAAAACTCCCGTTTTGATCTTCATTTTTGTGTTCGAGAACTTGTATCTACCACAACCGCGACAGAAGACCAGACCAAAAAGGATTAATAATTGTAGCACTGGCTTTTTTTGTTGTTTTGTTTTTTCCCCTCACTTTGGACCTGCCCACCGTACTTCTCTTGTGCCTGGAGCAGATGGATAATTCGCTGGAGGACCATACCAGGGACTTTTTTGATGGCGAATCTTACGCACTACCCTGACAACTCGCTCTGTGTTTATTACCATGCTTAGTGAGCAGAGTAAGGAACGCCTCCCCAGTGAACGGTCCCATTGAGGATTTTGCGCCAATGTGGAGTGGGTGCTGGTTCACAATGGACCAATGTCCACCATCGGCCTAGAGGAGGACATCACCAGCCCCACTCCCTAGTCCAGCCCTATACCACCCCCGCTGCGTGGACATGATGCCTGAGCTCCTCGCAGACGGAGCCTGGATCTCACGAAACATCTGACCAGGTGTATAAACAGGCACCATCATGCGCTACCGAAGGAGTCATTGTGGAGTACAAAGGAATAGAAAGAAGCCTCGCCCACCTCCCGCCACAGAGTGTGTATCTGGGCTCTATAAACTGTTTGCTAATGTTTGAATAGGAAGAACTACCCGTTTCTCCAGTGTTTCCGCCCAGCCTTCCTCTCCCGCCACCTCTTCAACACTCTACCAGTCAATCTGCTCCGTCATCGCTGTCCTCCATTAGCACTCGGTTCCTCTGTTTACCCTCTGTGACGTGGATCCACCTCGCTCCTTCCATCATTCAGCTCCTCCTGCACAAGGGGATCCCCTGACTCCGCCTCCAGCCGCTAATCCCGTCGCGCCTCCTTGGCTTGTCACCCTGACTTCTCTGCCTTGGCTCCTCCCTCACTCGGCTCCACCAGGGACCATCTGGCTTACAGCTCCACCGGGCTCCCTTTGGACCACCGGCTCTACCTACCTATATATATATATATATATATATATATATATATATATATATGGGGATGATTAGGAAGCCATGATGGACAGAGGCCACTAGGCAAATTTGGCCTGGATGCCGGGGTTACACCCCTACTCTTTCGAATGGGATGTTTTGTGACCACAGAGAGTCAGAACCTTGGTTTAATGTCTTAATCCGAGGAGAGGACGGTGCTCTTTGACAGTATAGTGTCCCCATCACTATACTGGGGCATTAGGTCCCACACAGACCACAGGGTGAGGACCCCCTGCTGGCCTCACTAACACCTCTTCCAGCAGCAACCTGGTTTTCTCAGAAGGTCTCCCATCCAGGTACTAAGCAGGCTCAGCCCTGCTTAGCTTCAGTGGGCAACCAGTCTTGGGCTACAGGGTGACAAGTGGTACCCCGGATCCAACTCGGGGGGTCGTCGCTGAAACTCCGTCGCGGCCTCCTCTTATGTATACAGAGCAGGGAGGGGGAGCTAATGTCACAGCTATGAGTTTTCAGTCATTTGCCTTTACACCTGCCTGTGTTCGTAATTTGTTTCTATGGCTTCTGATTTGATTTCTCGCATTATTTTACGATGTGCCCTCATTAGTTCCTTTTGTCAATCCCCTATATTTAAGTCTCTTTGTTTCATTTGAGTTGGTTCAGTCTCATCGATGTGATGTGATGTGACGTGAGCGATATGCTTTGTGTTTACCTTGTGGAATATTAAAGACTCCCGTTTTGATCTTCATCTTCGTGTTTGTGAACTTGCATCTACAACAACCATGAAAACCTTTTACCTTACAGCATGATTTGAAGTTCTGACAATACATAGTCACTAGTTATCGTCTGATATGGTTATTTACAACTAGCCTATACTATAACACTTCAAATGCGTATAATTGTATTTTGTTCATTGATGAAATATGGTTAAAATGCTGTTAAATCACCATTTATTGAAAAACAAAAAATATTCCAAGGCACTCGAATTCGAGTGCCTTGGAGTATTTTTTGGTTTTGAGCTTAATTAAAGACCACCAAAATTTTACACCCTGTGCAGCACTTCTTTTGCATTTTTGCTGTGACACCATTGAAGTTCAGCAATGAAATGTAAGGGATCAAACTTAAAGCTGTTGATGTGAAGCGAGTTTTGATGACTTCTTGCTTGTTCAATATAAGTAAATGCAACAAATGTTAACTAAGTAGGCTATGCCTTAATTATCTGTAGTTAAAGCAACACTATGTAACATTGTGTACCTTAAAATAATGTTTCCAAAATCTTATCAGTGGTTCATCAAGTCGTAAGAGGGTGAAAGGCACTTCTGCCATAACCTGACGGGGTCTGTGTCGCTTTTACTGGCACTATGTAACTTCGGGGTTCGGGTAGTAACCCGACCAAAAAAAATTACTACATTCGACTGCTTTACGCCAAGCGCTACAATAGTCATTATTTCGTTTTTCTTTGTTTCTGATGTCGCAATACATCATCCTTTCATGAAATCATGTAACATACTCTACCTTGTCTGTGGACATCGTTCATTATAAAGCCGGTGCTGGATAAACAGCGAGCGTGCGTGCGACGGTAGGCTAAATTATTTACGACAGCGGCAATGGACAATTTCGTTTCCAACCAGTAGGGCGACCGAAGGGGAAAAGTTACTTGGTGTTACTTTAAATATTTAAGTTAATTCAATGGAACGTTTTGTTAGGCATCATTACTCAATTAAATCGAGGGAAAGAGTTTTGAGTATTTCATTTGAGTATAGTCTCAAATTATTAGGGTTTACAGTGTAAGCCGGTCATTATCACAAAATAAACTCTGATAGGTTTGTTTTGCGATAATGATAGGCTGACTTACATTTTCATTCTTATCCATTATCAATATATGATAATGAAAAAAAGTGAGAGAAGACAGAATGCAGAGTGAACCATAATGGATACACTGTAAGCCATCTGTTTTTTCATTCTGAATAAATGGAAGAAATGCTTTCATGGGAATGATGAAGAACAAATGCTGCATTTGACTCTGGTGTAAAGTGGCTTTCTGCCCTGGAACACTTCAGCTCAAAGTCTGCCTGCATTGTTTGTGGGTAGACTTAGAGTGACATTAAACAGTGCACTGACAATACTAGGACTCCTCCAACACCATAAGTGGCCTGAGTGCATTCAAAGCAGAAATCTTCATCAAAACCCCCACTTATAGTGTTACTGAACTGTTTTCAAAAGGATAATAGTCAGGTTGGGAAAAACACTAATTCATAGTGTGAAAAGAAAGTGCATTTCTTTATCCTTTTCTCTTGGTGGTCACAATTATAGTGTAAAATAGAGGGATTTATGACACTCCCCTTCTCCATAATTTTGTCTTTAAGTATTGCGCAGTATGATATGATGGAAGCAGGTCTTTTTAGGGCAGAATTGCATTGTCACTTTTGGGAAAAAAGGATGAATGTCTTCAGAATATGAAATCACATGCACACGAGTTCCTGAAAGCTACTGACTTCTGATGCAATGCAACCATCGGTTTTTGTCTGGTCAGCTCTTTTTTTCTGATTCCATAACCACTGAAAGAAAATTCATCATTTTTTTCTGGTTGTGACTCAGTTAGAATGTACAATCTATGTTATAAGACAAAAAGGAAAGAAATTCATAAAACCACTGAAAGGGAAACGTTTCTTCAGGATGCACCTGATATAGTTTTCTGGCCCAACTCAGGTTGAGTTTACTGCCCCTCTGACAAAACCACAGATCCCTACTGAATTTAAGAACATGACCTTACAACATGAAATCTCCCCTAAAATCTACTGTTTCAAACATGTGCCTGTACAGTACAGTTGGAGTACATGCTGCATTAATACCAGACAGTGTAATCCCTGTTAAATATTGTTGTTTTGACTGCACTGAAAAAAATGCATGGCACAAAAATTATTTTGATGGGTATTCCTCTTTAAGTATAGTCTTGAAGCATACCAAGTGACGTGATTGTAGTTTGTTGTAGTTTTCTCTGTTGATTAGTCTTGATTGTTCCCAGGAGTGTGTGTGTACGTGATATATATATATCATATATATATGCAGCTTTTACTAGTAAAAGAAATATAAAGGTAATTTTGACTTTAAATCTCACAATTGCAAATTTATTTCTTGTAATTTTCGGTCAATGGGACTTTATATCACATTATTATAATTCATTACATTTATATAATGCTTTTTCTGGACACTCAAAGCACTTTACATAGAAGGGGGGGGAATCTCCTCAACCATTATTGTGATTTTGTTATTGTTATTTTCAACTTAATATCACAATTACTTATGCACCAAGACTGCAATTACTGTATAACGACTAAAAATAAAGTAACAACAGTAATGTTATGAAATATGAAATTTATTTTTAATTATTTTTTTCTATTTTATTTTTGTTTAAAATGTAATTTATTCCTGTGAGGACAATGCTGACTTTTCAGCATCATTACTCGAGTCTTCAGTGTCATTTTAACTGTCAGAAATCATTCTAATATGCTGATTTGCTGCTCAAGAAAAATGTATTATTATTATTATAATCATTGTTGAAACAGTAATCAGTGATGAATAGGAAGTTCAAAAGAAAAGCATTTATTTGAAATGGATATCTTTTTTAACATTATTCTTTTCGTTACTGTCATTTTTGACAAATTTACTGTGTCTGTGTTTAATAAAAGTATGAATTTATTCAAAATAAAAAAATAAAATACTAGCGCCAAACATTTGCATGGTAGTGTACACATACATATTACTGCTTGTGGGACTCGTTATTAGTTTATATAGCCTGAGCAGAAGAGAGGACAAGACAAGAAACATAACAAGTGCTGACTAAGCATGTGGATAGTGTGGGTGGTCCTCCACACGCGCACACACACACACACACACACACACACACACACACACACACACACACACAACACACACACACACACACACCACACACACACACACACACACACACACACACACACACACACACACACACACACACACACACACACACACACACACACACACACACACACACACACACACACACACACACACACACCCCTTCCAACCTCCATTCCAATTCACACACACAATTCCAGAGGCTGAATTCATGCAGGTCTGTGAGCACGTGAGCTTCAAGCAGCTGTGGGGGGCCAGCTGGCTAAAGTAAAACAGCATGATGGATCCTCAGGCCTACAGAGAGGCATCTGGGAACTATAAAGACTTGTCAAAAACAGTGATGGTGTTTGACTAACAGAGAATAATTAATTGTACAATGCATTCTCACCGAATGCATCATTTCGATTGTTTTGCTCTTATTTTCACTAGAAAAAAACATTATTAACTGACAAAATAAGCAGTTTAGAAAATGAAATGAAAAACAATAGGAAGGAGAATTCACTGGCTCTCCTGATACGATTTACATATCTTTTTAGCTCCCTCAGCTGCTCACATCCTTGCATGGCATAAATAATTTTTCAGATAATTTGTTTATATTCAGGGTGAAAACGAACAGCATCAGATGATCATAAACATGATGTCCTTCTTCAATTTGCTCAGATGTTGTGAAAATATCAGTCAGTCCCTGTTGTTGAATGGGATTGTTGATTGGGATGAGAAACAGTAGTGGATGAAGAAGTCATTTTAGTTTAATTCTTTACTGTTTATGGAACATATGATGACTAGCCTATGTTAATTATAATACAATACCAAAGAAGATATAATTAGCAAATACAAGAATGGAAATGGTATAATGTTTAATCATTGCAGTCCATCATTAAAGAGAAGGGAGAACAACTGTAGGCTACCTGGCACTGACTGATCAGTGATGTGGAAGGAGCGACACCTTGCGGTGAAAGCATGAAGGCTGTGATTGAGAGAAGTAATGAACATCAGTGCACCTGCGTCTGACTAGCAACAGTTTAGTTGTTTGTGGCGGTGAATGTGATAAACAGACATCGGCATGCATAAGTATTTATTAAATAATAAATTAAAATCTCCGTGGAAACAAGTGTGCCAAGAAGATGTCCAACACAGGCGTTTTAACAAAGAATTCAGCCTAGCTAGGTAAGTAAAAATGTTGGTTCACTTTGGCTTAACGTTAGCCTACTTCCACCCAGGATTATGTTTGTGGCATATGTTTGTGGTGTTTAAAAAGTGACTTTTTAAACACTATTCAAAATAAATTCACCGTGATTCAAGCGGGTACGTAGACCAGCTGGTCACATCAGCTTCCAGATGTTCAAGCTGGTTTTTGGAGGAGCACGGTGCTGGAAACACCCCAAATATTAGCTTACGTTGATTTTTTTTTTGTCTTTACTTATTATTCAACTGCTCCGAGAGATGTTTGTGGCAGCGGCCAATAGATGGCAGTATTGCCCTCCGTTTTCGACAGGGTAACAGGTTCAACGAAATCTAATCTCACATTTAACCGTATTTCATTTTCATCACTGCAAAAATAATGTTCATTTCTGTTTAGCGAAGTAGTAAAAAATAAATAACGCTATAGTGCAAATTCAAATAAAAAATAAAAGCAAAATAATTACGTTTAACCAACGCATTTTCTCATAGGCTAGCAGAAATGATTTCATCAAGTAGGTGTTGTAAATTAAATTACAGCCATAAAATGTTTTTTGGAAATTAAATGCACGGAGCACCATCGCTGTAACTTGTTTCTTGAGGAAGTAAACTTGAAATGCTGCTCATTTGTCGGACAAACTGCTCATGTCTCCTACCAGGACAGAGCCCTTTGACCGACGTTCTCATCCGCCAATCAATTGAATGGATGTGTGGCGAGCCTCCAATCACCGCAGAGATGGGGCGGGGCTTTCTCTGAATAGCCTCTTCACTATTACGTCATGCGCGAACAGCTGGTCCGTTGCAAGAGCTGAAAATGTGGACAAGCGTAGCGATATAAAAATCGCGTCCGTGCCGTCGGGGCGTAAACAGTCAGTTTATCACGATGTGGTGGCTGGAAGGGTTTAGGTCGGGGATGGGCCGCCTGGAGATCCTGTTGCTTGTTTACACCTTGCTCTGCTCTCTCGGAGGTGAGTCGCTCAGTGAGGGTTGAAGTGAGATCTCTATCTTGATGCAGTGGAGCTGTCCTTTGTGCTGGTGCTGAACTATTCAGCACTGAATGGCTTGGCCGTAGCCTACATCACATTCAACGCTAGTGCACTTTCGCCAAACAGCAGGTGGAATGTGTTTCTTCTTTGCGCTGGTGTCTTATTTATTTTATGCTTTAATGTTGTCCTAGACACATCCCTGTGGATAAAGCACAGACTACAGTGTGTGTGTGCTACATTCTTGAGGAGCTTCGCGCGAGAAGTGGATGCTTTTGTATGTCTAGCAAGACTTATATCGTAGTATAATCTCGGGCTAAACTGAGAGCAAAGTAATAATGTATTATGTTCTGTATCGAACCACACTTTATTGCCTTGAATCCCTAGTGTATGCTGGCATATATTGTTTTAACTCAGTTTAATTCTCTCGTAGCCAATAGGCAGTTTTAGTTCAGCGTGATTCCCATAGTATCAGCATCACTTGCCGTCGGGAAATATGTAGGCCAATTATCCAATTATTGCTTTTTAATGTCAGCGTGCAAGTCTCGAGACTTACCTCTAGTCATCAAACGCTTGATAGTGTTAGGAGAGCGCGAGTTGTTTCTTGTTTATCTCGAGATGCATTTGTAGATCGCATCGATAAGGAAGTAAATCTGGCTGCCAGAGAAAGACAATACCTGCGCTGCCGTGCCTGAAAGCGCATCTGATGGATGCTGTGCTGCTTTAATGTCAGCTGTACTTGAGCTCCGAGACGGACTTCACGGACTTGCTGTGCTTACGGAATAACAGGCACCGTGGTCTCGTTTGTCTTCTGTACTCTATTTCTACTCCGTTCCAATATACATGGATACTAATTGTTTGATTACGAACAGTAGCACACATCACAAACTTAAAATAGAATAATGTTAAGATATTTGCTAGTTCATTTCGAAACTGACAAGCTTAGCGTGCAGTTGTTTGTTTGAAAAAAAAAAAAAAAAAGGATATTGGTGAAAATAGCTTGTATTTATATATGCACTGTAAAATATTTTCATTATTATTAGCCTATTATTATAACAATTTTTTGTTTGTTTTTATCCACAGATTCTGTAATTCTTTAATTTTTAATTAAAACTTTATTTTACAGTGCGTCATTGTTACATGTTTCACGTGGTAATAACAATACATTATGCATAATTATATGCAACTCACCCTCAACCAAATCCTAATCCTACCCTAACCATATAGTAAGTACTTGTTGTTAGTTGATATTACTCAGTACTTAAATATATAATTACACTGTAACAATGACAATAAAGTTTAACCCCACTTTGATTTTTACTTACAAATTTAAGGTAGAACGTTAAGTTTTACATTTTATATCTACCGTAAGCATTATTATTTTGAAGTGGCGATTCTTTTAACTTTTTGACCTTATACAGAAATTCTTGAATCTTGACTTTGCACTCTTTATTTTGTACAAAACTGCACTGCATGTGCAATGAGGAGGGTTGTCTATTGGGAAAATGTTTTCCATTTCCACTGAGTACATTTTCCTTTCTTTTTTTGTGTCTACTTTACTTACTGACGAGATTCATAATGCATGAGCAATTCATAAACATCACTTGATTAACAGGGCACCAAACACATTGCAAGGAGATCCGCCAGTCACAGGACTTGGCTGCGCACTCGCATTGATCACAGTATTGACAAGCCGCAGGAACGGAGTGATGCTCTGAGGCTAGCACAAAGGAGCAAGACCAATGAGCCATCCAGTCTCATGGGAGAACAATTCAGAGCAGACCAAAGAAAACAGTTCAATGTGACAGACGTAGACAAAGAGCAGGGCTGAGACTCAGTAAGTGAGAGAAGAGACTTTCAGCTTACCGATTGTGCCCCTGTCTTAGTTGTTCGGTCTGGAATAGCTCACACCTCTTAATGTTTTGACTTAGTTCGATCTTACACTCTGTCCTATTTTTATCTGTTGCAGTCAAGTGGGATTTGCTTGGACAAAAGCATGAAATCATCTATCTATCTATCTATCTATCTATCTATCTATCTATCTATCTATCTATCTATCTATCTATCTATCTATCTATCTATCTATCTATCTATCTATCTATCTATCTATCTATCTATCTATCTATCTATCTATCTACAGTGTTTGTTTGTGTGACAAACCTTTTAGTATTTCGCATGTGATAGTGACTTTTATGTCAAAACGAGGCATGCTTGTGAGATCCCATTATGCTGAGACTTGACCCGTGAAGGGAAGCTAGTACATTACTTAACACTCACATTTACTGTGTAAGTAGGTGACGTGTTATTATTGAACTGAACTCCGTTAAACAAATGAGGATGACAGCCGTTGTTGTGGCTCATCTGTAGCAGTTTAGATGTGGAGTGACCAGTGAAGACTTTTTCCTGTTGTGAATTGTGATGTCAGTTTCTTGGCCACACTGGATCATTTGTATTGTGGATTTCTTATCGGTTTAAGATT
Organism: Chrosomus eos; assembly: GCA_036326025.1. NCBI lineage: Eukaryota > Metazoa > Chordata > Actinopteri > Cypriniformes > Leuciscidae > Chrosomus > Chrosomus eos. The sequence continues at coordinate 25,132,221 of CM070820.1, read as the reverse complement.
GGTTTATAATGTAATATTTATGAGTAATATAGAGTAGAATTTTTTTTTTTTGTGGTTAACATTTTTTTAAGAGACTTCCGTGACATACCTGAATTATGAAGCTGCTGCCGGGTTTTTAAATGTATATGTTTCTTAACAAAAAACTAAAACTGACACAAGGATGTGAATTTATGTACTTGACAAATTGGACAATCGTTGTGGTCCTTATGTAGCAATTTGCTAGTAACTTGCATTTTTGAAGCACACAACAATACCTTAATTCAAAACGTTTCGAATTTTTAGCACATTTTTAGAAAAGTTCTTAAATAGTTGTTATTGTAATGTTGCAATAAGCCTGTTTGACTATTGTTTGTTGCTTTAAAATACTTTGGTTTGCCATTAAAATAGCCATTGTGTCACGTTTTGATGTGTTCTGTTAATGTTTTGAGATCTTGTTTTCCCCCTGTCTCTTTGGTTTTTGGTTTAGTCCTGTTAAGTTTTCCCCTCCTCGTTTGTGTCCAATTTTATGCACCTGTTTTCAGTTAATTATCTTGTTTGGTTCAGTGTATTTAAGCCCTGTGTTTTCCCTCAGTGTTGGTCGATCGTCGTCCATGTGTGGTTGTGTGTAAATCCTGATTTCCTGGAGTTTTGTTCTTGTTTCATTTTTGGAAGTTTCATTTTGTTTATTAAACCTATTATATGGAAATTCCGTGTCCTCGTCTTCAGCACCTGCACAAACCCTGACAGAACGATCGACCTTTAAAAAGCAAAAATGGGTAGAAGGAGGAAAAAAGAGGTGAGCCCCTTCAAAAACCCAATCCTTTTCCAAGAGGAGCGCTCACTCGAGGAATACGCTGGTCTATACCTTGAGCTGTATGATGATGTGAGATGGGATGAGGAGGAGTTGAAAAAGAGTTTCTGGGGTGGACTAAGAGACCCTCTCGCCCAGATAATTTTGGTAAGGGACCTCAATCTATCCTTCCTGGAGTTTTTGGATCACACGCTGTGGGCCTGTGGATCCAGCTACCACTTGGAGGATCTCCCACTCCAGCCAGAGACCATCCAACCAGAGCCCGTCGCCAGCCCGCCAACGCCTGAGCCCATCACCTGCACGCCAACGCCTGAGCCCATCACCTGCACTCTCACACCTGAGCCCATCGTCTGCACACCAGAGCCTGCACACCGCATCAGCCCTGCCGCCAGATCGGTCCCTGGACTTCCCCGGCTGATATCCGGTATGACTGATCCCCCACTGATGTCAGTGCGATTAGCCAGGAGGATGGCTGCCGAGGCTGGGGTTCACGTTAACCACATCCAGCCAGATCCCGAGCCCGTCGCCTGCCCGCCAGAGCCTGAGCCCGTCGCCTGCCCGCCAGAGCCTGAGCCTGTCGCCTGCCCGCCAGAACCTGAGCCCAGCCCCAAGCTCCCCGAAATGCTGGTTCCGTCCAGTTCCGAGTCCCCTGATGTGCTGGTCCCGTCCAGTTCCGAGTCCCCTGATGTGCTGGCCCCGTCCAGTTCCGAGTCCCATGAAGCGGCAGACCCAGAGCCAGAGCCCGTTGACCCAGAGCCAGAGCCCGTTGACCCAGAGCCAGAGCCAGAGCCCATTGACCCAGAGCCAGAGCCAGAGCCCATTGACCCAGCGCCAGAGCCAGAGCCCGTTGACCCAGCGCCAGACCCAGAGCCCGTTGACCCAGACCCAGAGCCCGTTGACCCAGAACCCGTTGACCCAGCGCCCGTTGATGTCAAGTCAGTTCCCGATCATGAGCCTGTCCTCCCCAAGAAAATTTTGGGGGGGCGCCATACGCCTTCGCCGTGGCCGGCCAAAGATCCACGGAGGCCCGAAAAGATAACACCGCCATGGCCACCTGAAGGGTCTGCACCGCCATGGCCACCCGAAGGGTCTTCACCACCACGGCCACCTGAAGGGTCTTCACCACCACGGCCACCTGAAGGGTCTGCACCGCCCTGGCCACCTAAAGGGTCCTCACCGCCATGGCCACCCGAAGGGTCCTCACCGCCATGGCCACCCGAGGGTCCCACAGCACCGCCCTGGACGCCCGAGGGTCCCACAGCTCCGCCCTGGACGCCCGAGGGTCCCACAGCTCCGCCCTGGACGCCCGAGGGTCCCACAGCTCCGCCCTGGACGCCCGAGGTACAGCCTGCACCGTCGTGGCCACGCCCACAGCCTGCTCCGCCTTGGCCACGCCCACAGCCTGCTCCGCCTTGGCCACGCCCACAGCCTGCTCCGCCTTGGTCACGCCCACAGCCTGCACCGCCGTGGCCACGCCCACAGCCTGCTCCGCCCTGGAGGCTTCCTGGACCTACACCATGCCCTCGTCAGCCTCCAGGGCGCCCACCCTCCCACCCCTTTGGATGTTATACGGCGCGAGGACGCGCCTTCGGGGAGGGGGGAGGTACTGTCACGTTTTGATGTGTTCTGTTAATGTTTTGAGATCTTGTTTTCCCCCTGTCTCTTTGGTTTTTGGTTTAGTCCTGTTAAGTTTTCCCGCTCCTCGTTTGTGTCCAATTTTATGCACCTGTTTTCAGTTAATTATCTTGTTTGGTTCAGTGTATTTAAGCCCTGTGTTTTCCCTCAGTGTTGGTCGATCGTCGTCCATGTGTGGTTGTGTGTAAATCCTGATTTCCTGGAGTTTTGTTCTTGTTTCATTTTTGGAAGTTTCATTTTGTTTATTAAACCTATTATATGGAAATTCCGTGTCCTCGTCTTCAGCACCTGCACAAACCCTGACACATTGATGATAATATGGCAATACAAATAAAAAATACAATTTTAAATTCATTTTAAAATGAATGAATGCCTTTTATGTCTCTTCAAGTAACCACAGACCAAATTTCACTCAGAAATCCAAAGCTCTATTCTGCAAACCCTTAGAAATTTTCTGAGGGAACCCATTCTACTCTACTCTACTCTACTATATAGACAATATTTTTTTATGAATGTGAAATAATATTCCACAAAGTCTCCACATCCTTGCTTTAGTTACAGCGTAAACCTGGGTTTCATCAGCTGTCCCCGTGCAGCAACGCATATCACCTTTACTCGCGTGCAAGTCTAAAATCAATTAAAACGCTGCAAGATGAACGGCGCCACAACAAACCCGCAGGGAGATTTAGGGCTTCATTACTTTGCTCAGTCCGCTGAATGCGCGTCACTGCTCTCTGATTGATGCGACGCCATCGCATAATTCAATATGCACCGCACCGAGCTGCTAATCTCAAAGTCTCCGGTAACTAATGGAAGTCTGCTTTTGTGATGTCTAAATTCTTGTGCACTGTCAAAAAGTTCTTCAGATGATTGAGTCATGTTGCATCCAAACTGTGGGAAAATCTTACAGTCAGTGATAAAGAAATAAAGATGAGGAGAGAAAGCATTTATAAATAATATATGGAGCCCTGGATAAACTCTTAAAGTTTTTACAGATGGAAACCTTCTAGCTCCCTAGATCTGTTCCTCAAGATCTTGAGTTTGGGGCATCCTTGTGGCTTCTTCCTTTATTGAGAAAAATAATTCATAATGTCCTAAGGTCTGTTGCATTTTATATAACGAATGCTTCTCAAATTCTTCTTGCTTTGCCAGAAAAATAGCTAGAAGAACAACAGTAATCATCTAGCTAACTTCTGAATGTAAGGGCACAGAAATCAAGGAAATTAAAGGGTAAAGGGAAATATACAGTTGTTAATTGACACAACCAGACAAAGAACAAAACAAGCTCTCTGAAATTATATTAAACAAAAATGCCTTAGATCTATGAATATGGTCACACACAATGAGTGATTTCACTCTTTTGTAAATCCTAAAATGATCTGTGTATTCTTGTGCATACAAAGCATACAAATAGCAGAGATTATGTAATCAAGTTCAAGATTTTATGACTCAAAATGTGCTCTACCACGATTAATTCGTACGAATTCGTACGAGTGAGTATGAGGTGACGAATTCGTACGATTTGTCTAAACCCCAGTGATGGGTAGATTGAGGGGTGGGGTCAGGGGTAGGTCATTCGTACGAATTCATACGATGGGCAACTCGTAAAATATGTACGATTTAGCAAAAATTGTACAAATTCATACGAGTGAGGTCTTATGAATTTGTGCGAATTAGACACCTCGTAAAATGCATATGAATTGCTGTAAGATCGGGTTGGCTCTACCAGTAGAGAGGCCTGTTATAGGGGATATGGAGCTATCCTATTTCTACCTGATCTGACCCTTAAAAATTAATTGCATTGGTGTATGAGTGAACTGATGTAGTTAGTTTAAATACAAAACAAAACAAGTTACTACTTGAAATACATTATTCCTTTTAATTTTAGATGTGTTTTTCTGTGTATATTTGCTAATTGCCAATTGATAATGGCAAAACAATTTTTTGTAAATGTGCCATGAATTGATGAATTGTGCAGGTGAATCTTGACTTTCACTTATGTAGATCAACCAATGAGAAACCAGTTCTCTGAAATAGCTCGAAGTTGCATCTCATGAACCTTCAATTGGCATATATACCGTGCTGCATGCAAAAGAAAAGTTCTGCCTAAGGGGTCTTTGTTTGCCTTTCTAATGTTGTATTTTTGCCTTTGTGCCCCTATTTCTTTTTCTTTTCTATATCACAATAATATTGTAATTTTTTTTGTTGTCAGACCACTAGTAAAAGTGTAACTGTGAATCCTATCCAGTCTCTTTCAATCAATAACTCACGTACAGTAGTGTGTAAATTTGTACTTTTGAAATGGATATGGCAAACAGAAGAAGCGCAGCTTTGTACATTTCAATACAGTAACTCCAAACTGTTGCCATAGTTTACATCAGGTAATACTAATACCTAAATATCTTGTCTGTGAACAATGACACAAGGACTTTTCATTCTGATGGCACTGATATGTTCATTGACATAAATACTTTTGAGAGATGAACTAAAGATTTTGAGAAGTTACAGGCTTTTGCAGGTAATGTGTGGTGCTGTTTGTACGAATTGTTTTGAGAATGCACATACTTCTTTGCAAATATTAAGGATGATTTGACAAATGCGAAAAACTGAGAAAAACTTTAATTCACCCATCACAAAAAGTATAATCATATGATATAAGCAACTGTAAGCAAAATATTTGTTGTATTTAACTAATATTCAAAACCATGCAGAACATTTACTGTGTTCATGTGACTAAGACATAATGTAGATTCTTTTAACTTTCTGCTCTTTTTTTGTTGTTGCTTATAACCTTAGTCACACTAAGTGCCAGATGCAGAACAAAACCTGGTGCTAAAACCAAGACATTTTCTAGGGTCACTAAAAGACTTAGAGCACAGAATCAAAAATTCTCTCTCCAATATATACTTAGCAAGGATGAGTCATTATGAATGAATCATCATCGTGTGATAATTCAGAACACATTTTTTTTCTTTTCCCAGTTTGTTTTAGAAACCTATGAAATGGCTTACGGCCCTAAAGATCTGTCTGACTGTGATTTTTTTTTCAGCAATTTCAAAACTAAAGTAGTGCACAAAACATCATTAAAAAAAACCTTTACCAAGTGGGTGAAATTATGTTGTACAAGTAATGTGAACAATGCAGTCCTGATGTTTATCTAAAAACAACAACAACAATAAAACAAACATATATTATATATATATATATATATATATATATATATATATATATATATATATATTATGCAGAGAGAGCAAGAAAACGCTCACTGAAGGAGGTAACTGATTAAGCCAAATATGTTCTTGGTTTTAGCTTATTCGTGAAGATGACAGTTTTATGACTTTTACTTCATTATATCTGCATCAGACACCCTGTTTGTCATTTATTACTGCCAAGTAGGGATGCACCGATACCACTTTTTCCAGACCGAGTCCGATACCGATACTTTCATTTGTGGTACTCGCCGATACCGATACCATAACCGATACCTGTATTTTTAATTTTCAATTAATTTTCAATTCATGCATTTGTAATTTTTAAATGTATTGGTAGAGAAACCAAAATAATATCAATCATATTAGTTGTTTATTAAATTTAAACTTCTTTTTGTAAAGTTGATAGAGGTAGCCTATTTAGCCAAGAGCAGAGAGTAATTTATTTGTACTTTGTTTGATTAACATTAAAACACAGCAGCAGATTTATTAAAGTGCCGCCCCTTTAAGGCCGAACCATGGGCCAAACGCACTGACGCCATTTGAATTATACTGTCTACGTTCACTTGAGATATATAACATACTTTTACTAGGATACTCGCTAGGGCTGGGTAAAAATATCGATTCATCAATGCATTGCAATTATTTGTTTCTCAATTCAATATCGATTCATCAAATCCTATGAATCGATTCAGCCCACCGGCCAGTGGCGGCGCTGTGGGCAACACTCTAGTGAGAGCGTTAAGACGCTGTTTTTATCATGGAGAATGTTTAAATACCACGCGCGCTGACACGGAGAAAAGCCTTGTTTATACTCGACGCGTCCGTTTCTTTTACTGTCTATAATCCGCACGAGCCTCATTTCGCTAGGCTGTGTGCAAGGCTTTTTTTGTAACAGCACGCGCGGCGCCGCGTCCGAGGATGAACGACTTCAAGCCGAATCTTCCCGAGCTGTACGTCACCGCACCAGCACGCAGTTTGCGCGTCTAAATTGCAGTTCATTGCAAAGTTTTTTTTGTTAATGTTTTGTTTACTGTGTGTAATTCATTTAACGGAAAGCACATTCACTTCTAGTTGTCTTGCTGTTCATTTTAAATAAACATAGAGCAAGTTGCTAATCAGTGTCTGCTCGTTTATTCAAACTAAGTTGTCCTATATAACAGACGAACGTCGCAACGTTAAAAAATACCTGTGCACTAGTTTGATAAAAAATGCTTCAGAGTTAACATGGTTCTCTGATAGCTGGTCAGTGTTATTTATTGTGTTGACAAATATCTATGGCTGCACTTTGTTTTATGAGTATGCACATTTTGTGCTTCTGTTTACATTTCTTTTTTTTATAACTTGAATGTAACGTTATAGTAAGAAAGAAATATACTTTCTACTACTTACAGTTACATGCACTTTAGAGGTGTTAATAAAGCACCTGTTTGTTACAGTTGTGGTTTGTATTTAACACATGTACAATATTGTACAGTTTGTTCTGCTAAATAAACCATGACAGGAAACATGCTGGGGTCAATTTGTACTTAACATTGGTAATACTGCACACATTATTTAAAAAATATACCCAGGTACTTATTTACTTGTGTATTTACTTATTATTGAATCGATATCGAAGCTAATAAATCAATATCGAATCGAATCGAAATCGAATCGAATCGAAGCCTCAAGAATCGAAATCGAATCGAATTGTGAAATTCCTAACAATACCCAGCCCTAATACTCGCCAATGTGTTTTTACATAGTTTTGTGTGAATTCGTCCGTACAAGCGCAATGCGTGAAAGACTTCCATTCAGTATTTGCGCGCTGTCTGGTGGTTTTCGGGGCGCGCGCTGTGGATGTTTGAAGTTCATGGAAATTCTTGACCTGCGAATTTCCTATAATAATGTAGGCAACCACTCATTAAACATAAATAAGGTAACAGTTCATGTTTTACTTACATATACGATTTAGTTTTAATCCAAATAACACGTGCTGAGTGAACGATCCGCAATCAACAGCATTCAACAGAAGTGCGCTCTCTCTCTCTCTCTCTCTCTCTCTCTCTCTCTCTCTCTCTCTCTCTCTCTCTCTCTCTCTCTCGTCAGTTAACGTTATTAATAAGCTACATGCCTCGTTTTACTTGATTTGCCATTGACATCCGACTGAACTACAAACTTTCCACTGACGTCTGTGAAAAAGGGATGCGCTCGACCAGCTCGCGCGTCTGTGTCATAGCGCGCTCAATCCTCTGCGTGTTTTTCTCTTATCAGCTTGCGCACCATATAGTTATATAGACGACGCGTTAATATATTCTGTTTAATATTCCACTGATAAGATACATTTATTTCATATACAGCCTTCTTTTTTATCCCCATTATAATTTCTGACACTGTACACATGCTGCCTGGTATCGGTTGTTGGTATCGGGGCATTTTTACGAGTACGAGTACAAGTACATGAGCTCAGTATCGGGCCCGATACCGATACTGGTATCGGTATCGGTGCATCCCTAAAGCTATCTTTACTATGAATCACTTTAAGGATCACAAAAAAACAGTCAAAACCAAAATGTAATATAAAGCCGTCCATTAACTGACACTGACAGCACTTGTGCGAGTAACAGCTGAAGTGATTCTAAACGCTTTTGAGCATAACACCAACAAAAAAAAAACGTATATTGAGTAGAGAGGAGAATGGCATTATCAGATTGCATTTGTTTTGAGTGCCACCTTCTGATCCAGCGGCTTTATTCAATTTACACCAGCAATACTCTCCTCGCTGTTGTTGGAATGATGAGATGTACGGTGCGATGTACACTATACCGGGGCTTGTGTTCTACTCCAGAGGGCTGGTCTGTCATCCTCTGCTTCTCTTTGTGTGATTTTGGCATTAGGGCCACTTTGCTAATTGCACTCGGCTCTGCACATCCGTTCTCTTACTGAGTCACCAACTGCTACCAGGGGAAAAGAGCTCTCTTTCCCTCATCAGGATCTCTTTTGCCTTCTTTTTTCAGTCACACTCTTGCTCCCCATGACACTATCCTCCAATTCACGCAGCTTGCTGTGAAAGGTTACCGCGACACATTTCTCTCATCCTCAAGAAAACATTAATTAGTGGAACCATCTGAAGAGGAAAATTCTTGTTTCAATTCCGAAAGACTCAAGTTCAAGAGCCAAGTTCAAGTTCTTGTTTATGGAATGTATTGAGTTCAATGGCTTAGAGGAAAAAAAGTTGAAATTCATTAACGAGCAGATCAATGACAAATAAAGCTTCAAAAAAGGTTTGCTGCTCCAGAATGGTTTGGTAGGACTTAGCAGTGACACGCTCATCAAGCACAGTAGGGAATGCCATGATATTGCAGCCCAAACCATCACTGATTCACCCTGTGCTTTGGGGTTCTCCACACCGTATCTCCCTCAGATGTGGGAAAGATAGTGAAGGTGGACTCATCAGAGAACAATAGATCTTTCAAATTGTCCACAGCCAGTGATTTGAACTGTTGGCGGCACCATTGAAACCGACATTTGGCATTGGCACAAGCAACCCAAGGTTTGGATATAGCTGCCCGAACATGAATATTGACGAATAGTTTTGGTGGAAAGAGGAGAGTCGAGGTGCGCATTTAATTCTACAGTGAGTTTGGCAGCTATGCTTTTAAGTCAAGTCAAATCACCTTTATTATTATTTATATATTTTCAATACAGATTGTTTTAAACAGCTTTATAGAGATAACAGGAAAATAATGTTGTAATAATATTGTTAAATATAAAATTAAATGTCCCCAACTAAGCAAGCCAAAAGCCAATGGCGACAAAGGCGAAGAAAGGTGAAAAAGGCGACAGTGGCAAGGAACCAAAACTTCATCAGGTGACAAAATGGAGAAAAAAACCTTGGGAGAAACCAGGCTTCGGGGGCCAGTTCTCTTCTGGCCAATGAACGGACAGTGTATGATTATGATTCAGGCAGCATTACAGGTCAGAAGTCAGATTGGATCAAAACATTATATTATGCAGTTAAACTGGTTGAAGATCGGAGTAATCACGAGTGTATGGGGCTGAGTTTGTTGAGGATCAGTGCCGATGGCTGTCGTGTCGATGAGGCCTTCACAGGGGAGAGCACAGATATGCTTCTCTTGCAGCCGGATCATTTTTAATGCGCTCCCTGTCGTGCTGAGCTCTCTTTAACTACCATGTACTACCAACTACCAACATTTAAATTAATCACTTGATACAATGCACTTATTGTGTACATATACGTGTTACTTTGTACTTTAAAAAGAATGCCTGCATATTACATCTGTAATTAATTTCTGTAATGGCATCTGTTGACCCTTAATCCCTTAAATATGAACCCACCCTTAAACCTACCCAAACGTGTACCTTACTCGTATCCCACCTCATGAACAAGAACATCATACCTAACTATTTTTTGCATGAATGAATAGTAGTTAAAGACTCTTAATATAAAGTGTGACCGATTTTCCTTTACTTGATATGATAATGCATCTAAAATTATTAATATTAGTATCATGAAAATAATTGAAAATGTAAAACATCTTTAAAACTTCATTTTAGAACAATCTTTGCTTAAATGTATTATTTATTTAGCTTAATTCTTCTTCTTATTTCATATAGGGTCATTCATTGCAGTTGCACCACCTGACTTTTGCAACTTTGAACATTTTTTAAATACAATAGTTTCCTAGTTTTACATTGGTTGTACCAGGGACATGAAAAGTGTACCAGCCTACACATACTTGAAAGTAGCTGTTTTTATCTGAGAGATATCTACACATGTTTTCTCCTCTAGATGCCGCATTAACATGATTACTGTTATCACCTTATCAATTCACAATAAAATAGCCATGTTTGCAGTTGTCCCATCCTGGCATTTGAGAATATACAAATTCCCGGACAAAAGTTATTTAATTATCTCAACAGCTTTAAAACTGATACTGATATTTATATAAAAAAATTGTTTATATGAAAGCTTTCATACTTTTTTAAAATTTTTAAATAGTTTTCTTCGTCTGTTAATTTGCACATACAGTTGCTCCACCTGATATTTTGCGGGTTTAAGATACCAACACATAAAATAACATTTATTATTTGAATGTACTGAAAATTAATTCAAACTAGATACTTTTTATAGCGATAAAGTAATACATGTCATGAATTTATCAAATTATTTTAAAATGAAAGAATACACTTGGAGACACAAATTTTCACGTCATGTCATTGACCCGAGCGGCTTTGCCTTTATGTTATACAGAAAATTCAGTGCATACCGAAATTTAAGATTTGCGTAAGCTGGGTTTTTGTGATTCCTCTTTCCGTTCTTCATGTTTCAGATGAGAAGGATTGATGGGACTTAGGAGAGATCAGGGCCATTAGGAACACTAATCCACATGTAATCCAGCACCAGTCTAACTAAAGTTTCCTCTGGGATATTGTGCTACTCTTGGTGGGGAAGAACCACCTGCTTTTGGTCTGCATAAGAGAGATGGACATGGTGAGTGTGTGCGAACATTAAATGGATAGTTACCCCCCCCCCCCCCCCAGCCAAAAAAAAGTAAATTCTGTCATCATTTACTCACCATCAAACCTGTATGACTTTTTCTTCTGAGGTCATTACATAGTATTGTGCAAGCAGCCATAGAAAATACGTCTTTATTGATCAATAATTTAATGTGAAATTAATTTAAGTTGTTGGTGTTTTACTGACACTAGTGTTATTTTGGTAACACTTTATTTTACGACCCGCAAACAACGGTGTAAGTAAACCGAAATTACGGTGTACGTTTCTGTAATTATAGCGTACTTCCGTGTAGGTATAAGGGAACAATATGTTAAGTTTTGGGTAATAAAGGGGTAACAAGCAGATATACAACCTGTAAATAACTTCATAAGTAAATCGAAATTACGGTGTACGTTTCTGTAATTATAGTGTACCTCCGTGTAGGTATAAGGGAACAATATGTTAAGTTTTGGGTAGGCTAATAAAGGGGTAACAAGCAGATATACAAGCAAATGATTTATAATGTAATTATTTTAAAACTAACAGGTACCTATTATGTTAATATGTTCCAGGCAAAAATTGTACGTCTGTTGTATATAAAAGTTATCATCACATTTCTGGCAAAATATGTTCTTGTGCAATTTTACAGGGTAATTTTGACATCTGTGGGTTGAAAATGAAACGTGTATGGCTGTATGTAAGCACAGTATGATAAAAAATGAATTTATTGGCTTTTCTTACTAGATTAATTAATGTTAAATCAACCCACAGATGCCAAAATTAAATGTAAAATTGCACAAGAACATATTTTGCCAGAAATGTGATGATAACTTTTATATACAACAGACGTACAATTTTGCCTGGAATATATTAACATAATAGGTACCTGTTAAAATAATTACATTATAAATAATTTGCTTGCATAGCTTGTTACCCCTTTATTACCTTATACCTACACGGAGGTACACTATATTTACAGAAACGTACACCGTAATTTCAGTTTACTTACAAAGTTATTTGCAGGTTGTATACTATCTGCTTGTTACCCCTTTATTACCGCAAACTTAACATATTGTTCCCCTATACCTACACGGAAATACGCTATAATTACAGAAACTTACACCGTAATTTCGGTTTACTTACGCAGTTGTTTGCGGGTCGTAAAATAAAGCGTTACCGTTATTTTCATTTGGAAACTGCAGTGTATTCTGTTTTTGGAGTTTTGCAAAAATATAGGTAGAGGTGCATTTTTCCAGTGAGCCAAGGTCAAAACCAGGCCCTGTCACTTTTTCCATTATGATATCTGTGGACCATACTTTATATCTTCTCTCGAAATAGCGAGAGAGGAAGCAAGTGGGAGCGTAAATATGAATGCTGAGAAAGTGACAAGGACAGGAGAGAGGAATGGAGAGAGTCGAAAGCGAGAGCGTGAGGCTGACAGCTGCTTTGCCTGTGGCCATCCAGAGCGGCTGGTGTGCTGAGGAGCAACTGAGGCCTGACAGATAAAATTGCGGACAGATAGTCTGGATGCTGAGAGGAGGGGAACGAGTTACAGAGAGAAAGGAAAAGCAGAGAACTTTTCTGCTGTGTCTGCTAGCGCAGTAACAACGTCATCCATCATTCCTCTTATTATCATTAATTATTATCAACGCACCAGAGGCCCATTTACATCAAGCTCAGAGAGGCAGAGAGGGGATTCCTACACACACTTAGAGCTGCTGCAGCCTGTCTTTGTGTATCTCTCTCTCTCTCTGTGTGTCTGTGTGTGTGGGGGGCGAGCGAGCATCTTTTTTGTGTCTGCCAAGGGTGTTGAGCTTATTTCCAACAGACCTAGTCTGGGCAGTGACATCTCTGAGTGTGGTATTTTCGGCTTTTTCTTTTTTGATTGCTTATGCAATGCCCAAGTGTCACAGGGATTTTTTGCTGCTCCCTTTTAAAAGGGCAAGTCATAATGGCTGAAATGGCCCAACAATGAATTGGCTTTGAGTTAATATGGGCAGACATGCAATATAAATATACATTTTATTGCTGCCATTGTCATGATTACAGATCTGTCTTTTGGGTATATTTTAGCAATTGTACAGGCTTTGCTGGTTTTTATTGACCATTTTTTTTAAATTGTAATAATATTTATATTTTATTCATGATTATCAGTTCCAATTAATTGCCAACATTATATGTAAACTACCGTTCAAAAATTTGGGGTCTGTGGATTTTTTTAACTCACCAAGGATTCATTACTTTTATCAAAATAATTTAAAACAGTAATATTGTGAATTATTATTATTATTATTTTCTATTTGAATATATATTTTAAATGCAGTTTATTCCTGTGCTGCCAATTTTCAGCAGGCATTAATCCAATCTTCAGTGTCACATTATCCTTTAGAATTCATTCTAAATGATTCTAATATTAATATTTGGTGTCCATGACACAGTTCATATTATTGTCATTGTCAATGTTGAAAAAAGTTGCTTGTGGAAATATTTTTTTTTTCAGTTCAATTAAATTAAGATTTGTAGTTCAGTAAAAGGAGATTGGTACACGCAAACATTGATATAAATGCGTTTTATTGCTGTAATATAGAACCAGTCATAATGATTACTAATATTTGCATATATCTCATTTTGGGAAGCTTTTGAGTACGTTAACAATATAGTTATTTTACACTCCCTGCTTTAAAAAGCCTAAAGTGGTTAGCCTGGCTATAAACTGGTTAGAATATTCTGTTTGAATGGTTTTAGAGGTGGTTCAGGCACTTTTATTCTGTTCAGTATGGAAGACCAGCTTGTTAAACCAGCTTTGTCAGGCTGGGCAACCGTCTATAGACCAGCTTAACATCAATTTAGCCAAGTTGAGAGACCAGCTAAGACTAGCAATCCCCCCAGGCTGGTTCTCTTGAAGTCATGAATTCCCTTTTGCTTTTTGATCGGAGGTACAGTATACTGTACAGGTATTCCTTTTAAAAACAGTATCAGTACAAGATCAAAGGTCTTATTCGCCACGCTATTTTTTTTAAAGATGTGTATATCCTCTTCTGTGTGCCTAAAAGCAGAGCCAACCACACTTCTGAACCTGTGCTGTCTGTTTGCACTGCTGCCGTGGGTCTTTATTCAGCAGAAGATGCTTTGAATGATTCATGACCTAAAGTAAGCTACTGGGGGCATCTGGGCATGAGGAAACTCCCCTCAGGAGGTCTGCCTGTGTCAAAGGAAGGCAAAAGAGGAAATCAATAGGGGAAGATTTTTTTTCAGACTCTGAGCATAGGGGCATTGGCTGCATCAGAGAGTGACTTAAAATCACTTCATCGCTGCAGTGCACAGTTTATTGGTTTTGAAATTGTAGCGTAAATTCATTTTTGATAGTTTTCCCTTTTATTGTGTTAAAGAAATATTCCGGGTTCAGCTCAGTCGAGACTCGAGAGCACTTGTGACTTGTTGATTGATTCATAAGCATCAAAATACTGCTTCGAAAGTGTAGCCACGATATGTAAATGTGTGTTAACACGATTTTACTGTGAAACAAATCACTTACTAACCTTCTTCTAAACTTTGGTATGACAATGTAACGCCATAAACCTAAAACAACTATAAAATTAGCTATTTAAAAGCTTTACAGCTCAGAAAATACACAAGTTTTAACAGGAGATTTAATGTAAGTGCTTTGCATTTCACCATTCACGTTAATTGTAAGTGCCTCACAAATGGAGAAACCTCAATTTTACCTTTTTTAAATATTTGTTGTAGTCAACATTATGGCACAAATGCTGTCAAGTGAGCTTAACTGGTAATGAACCTGATATATTATTTTACACGTTTTTTTAAATAGCATTTAAATATTGAATGATTGAATTGCTTGGGTATTTTTGCATACTTTGCTAGTCCCACAATCTTCAATCAGTCAAAATGACCTGCACTCAGCACACACTCAAAGCCGCACGACCCAGCGGGCAAGCCGTTCTCCAAACTCTAGGCCTCTCTGAATGCCCTCTCAATTGTTCATACCAGATCCTATACGTCTCCATTTTCACCCTTGCTAACATTAATATTAAAAGCTCACATCTTCTTTATTACAGTCTTTCACCTTTCAGCAAGGCCACACCGAACTCTCAATGCAGCCCTGCCAAGAAGCTGAAATTGGCTCTCGGTCTTTGCCCTGGGTCCTGTCAGGTGCAATATGCCAAACGCCAGAGACAAGGCTTCATTTTTGGCAGCGGTAAATGGGCCTGGCAGGCCTGGTCTTTTGAAAGGTTTGATGGATGAAGAGTGAACATAAATATATATATATATTATATATATAAATATATATATATATATATATATATATATCTCTCTTTTTTTTTACCTGTAAGC
Organism: Chrosomus eos; assembly: GCA_036326025.1. Lineage (NCBI taxonomy): Eukaryota > Metazoa > Chordata > Actinopteri > Cypriniformes > Leuciscidae > Chrosomus > Chrosomus eos. Next base: position 25,116,728 of record CM070820.1, on the reverse strand, counting down.
TAACACCCGAAACAATGCTACAATGCTTGTTTAGAAGGCAATTAGCATACCTCAGCTGAGAGAAAGTGTTCTGCTGAGCTCCAGTGTGCTATTTTGGATTGATGCCTTGCCATTTTCACGCTGGTGGCCTTTTCATGTAATATATTTGTTCTTTAATAGATTACAGTTGTTTGAGTCAGCCATTCGTATGAAAAAAACTCCCCATCATTTGCATGTTTTTCAAGCTGAAATGTGTTTCAAATCATTACTTAAACTCAGATGAAAACTGTACACACCTTTTTAATAGTATTAATCTAATTATATAACGGGCTACAAAAACTCTGTAACAGCAATATCCCCACAACATGGACAGAGACCTTTCTCTGCTGCTGGAGATCAATGTGAGCCCTGGGCTACTAATCTGCAGACACCATATCACTGGGCTCTGCAGCAATTCTGTGAGTGTCTTTCTACCCCAACAGCTTGAGAACGCATTATAAAGGCCATCATAACACCACTGACAGATCTGAGCCACAGACACTGATGGGCTTCTCGAGTCATTCAGTTGAATACTACTGGATAATAACCAAAAGAAAAGTCCCTCGTAGTCATATAATTGCATTTCCGAAATGTTATAAATGCTTAACGACCTGCTCTGAACCCTAATAAAGTCCTGTGCTGACCTCCCTCCTGGGAGCTGCTTAATTGGATTACTTTTTACCCCCATCATCTGCTTCTCATTTCTGTGGAAAACCCTTGTCCTTGATTAGCTGACATCTTATTTTACTCTGCCACCTCGTAATTTTATTTCAAGATGAGATTGCTCATCTTTTTTCGCTGGTTACTGGCAATTTTATCTGCATAGTTTTACATCAGAATAGAGGGAAAAAGCAAGTGCCAAAAACCAGACAGATCTTATTATTTGTACAAAACATTCAATATCGAAATTGTCACAGAATCTAAAACTCTAAAACGTATTTCTATATGCACAGCTTTAGAACTGTAAAAATCATTATGGATTCTCTATTATATTATTGATATTACAATTTAATTTGCGTTGTGGTCATGTCTAGGCGCAGATCCACCATCTGATCTGGATACGGCCTGCCCTGGATCACAGTGAACCTTGGAATAAGCAGAAAGATGTTTAGCTATTTTATAGCTATTTTTGTCACCAGAAATATCTCAGAACAGGATGAAAATTTGGTAAAAAATTATGGGATTGATTGAACATTTAATTAATGTCATTGAATAAAACTATTTTAATTCCGTTAATTAGCCTAAAATGAAACATTCGGATGTCTCTAAAGTTGTTTGTACTTTAAAATACTTATGATTTATAAGCTGTCGATACATTAATATTGCATGTTTCAGTGTACAGATCTGTCTATGCACAGTACACTAAAAAAGTTCAAAAGTGTGGGGTCAGTAAGATATTGAAGATACGAAAGACTGAAAATTCAGCTGTGCCATCACAGGTATAAATTACAAAAATATTTTTCATTTTTCAAGTTTCAATTTAATGTTCAAAAACTATTTTTCTTATAATTTACATTGTTGCAGCACCTGCTTTCACCCAATGTCTGAAAGCTCTGTTTTTTTTTACTTTCGGTTGCTTTAAAGTAACACCAAGTAACTTTTCTTCTTCGGTCGCCCTACTGGTTGGAAACGAAATTGTCTATTGCCCTGTGTAAATAATTTAGCCTACCGTCGCACGCACGCTCACTGTTTACCCAGCACCGGCTTTGGAATGAACGATGTCCACAGACAAGGTAGAGTATGTTACATGATTTCATGAAAGGATGATGTATTGCGACATCAGAAACGAAGAAAAACGAAATAATGACTATTGTAGCGCTTGACGTAAAGCAGTCGAATTTTGTAGTTCTTTTGTGCACGGGTTCCTACCCGAAACCTGAAGTTACATAGTGGCAGTAAAAGCGATACAGACCCGTCAGGCTATGGGGGCGTATCATTTAACTTATTTTAAGTCGATGTATCATCACAAGGGTCTTGGAAATATATTATGAAGGTTGAAAAACTACATAGTGTTACTTTAAAAACCGCCTTCCAAAAAGCTGATTGGTCTACCACTTAGAATGAGTATCTCCGGATGCTTCCTGAGGCGCTGTAACAAACTATGCCGTCGATTTAGCCATTTCAGTTTGAGCCCGAGTCCGATAATGACAGTCACAAAAAAGAACTAGGTTATCAACCCGAACCTCCTTTGCAAGCACGACTTGTGCACGACATTTCACAGTAGTAATTCTTTATTTTATACCTCTCTTACATTTCAGATGTGATGTTATAACTGTATAATTAACCTCTGATCTGCATCGAAATGCATGGTTCAGCAGTCATTCGAAAAAGGATGAAAACACAACAAAAGGTTTTGGTTGTTTACTGCTGTGGAATAGTGTTCAAAACACATATTAATAATAATTAAAATAATAATAAATAATAATAATAGTTCACACTATTACTGTATTGTCTCTTTGATAAGATTTACAGCTTGGTGAGCATAAGAGACATAAGACATAGCAAAAAAGTCTTACTAGCCCCAAACTTTTGAACGATAGTGCTACTTACAGATGAATGCAGATGATTGCCAATGAGATCACATTGGGAACACTTTGGGACACTTTTCTGCCATTTTAAATAAGAGATGTTGGAGGAAATTAAGCACCTGTGTTTGGTTGTAGTTACCACTCATCCAAAATTACTTTTCAGTCATTGGCCAGTCTGAAAAGTCAAACGCAGGTAAAAAGCCTTCTTTCTCCCACTTTCTGATGATTGCAGTCCATGTTTTAAGATGCACATCTGGAGTATTAAAACCAATTGTGCCATAAAGTTTATTTACAGAGCCTGGGTTAACGGCGGTCATAAATGGCAAATCAAATTTACCCTTGGTTTTACACCAGCTTTGAGAGTACTTATCGACATGTGCACTCTGCCTCCCCTTTGCAAAGGTGTGTCTTAATGAATCCCTCTGCTATTAAGCATAAAATACCATCCTGTGTTGATCTGTGCATTTAAGGTCTTAAAAGATGTCCTGCCATAAGTACAACTCGATATATCCTCACCTTCAGTTTTAAACCGCTGCATGTACAGTTTTCTATCCCTGAGTGTTACATAGCTAAGAAAAATTTACTAAATTAACAATTATTTTCCATCTGGTTTTGATATTATAAGAACAGTGGCTTGGGTTAACTTATTTTTTGTCTTAAAACCAAAATAGAGTTTTAAAGTCAGTTAAAAAGATGATGTCTTTCGTTGAATTTCACAAATACTGTAGCTGTAATTGGCTTGCTAGTAAAAAAAAAAAAACTGCAGGCCCCTGTCGAAAATATGATTCTGACTTCTTTAAAATCATGACTATTTTTCTTGCCTCTACAAATGAATTAACTAGAAACCTTATAGATATATCAAGAAAAAGCACTGACAACTCAATGTTTTCCTGTACCCTTATCTTTCCCCTTCGCTCAATCCCTTTTTTCTCTTATTTAACCCTGGCCATATTTAACTACATCAGTTCTAAGCAGGTTGCCATGCAACACAAAAGCACGGATGGTTCCTCCTTATGTATAGGGCTTTGAGAAATGTGAAGTTGAGATGCAGAGACTTCAAGTTGCTCTGATATGAATGAGGTTTTTTCTGTAAGGCATGCTAACTGAACAATGATGAAGGCACGCCAACTGCGTGGGTGCCAAGCATCGCCTCAGTATTTTTATTTCCCTGGCATATGTTTTCTTACTACACTGACTTACAGTACAATCTGATTTGTTTTACATTACATAAATTATTATGTGTTTTACACACCAAAGAAGTTACAGAGACCTCTTTAGATAATCAGTTGTGAACTGACATTTTCTCAGACATTTGGTTTACATTTTCTCCTTGTCAACTTTTTAAACATTTGAAGTAAAATCTACATAAAATATAATAAAATATTACAAGTAAACAGTCTGAAGTATTATATAATCAAACTACAAGCAATAGCACAAATAAACACAAATTAAATAAACAGTGCTTTTCAGGTAAATCTAACAAGTTAGAAACAGAAATTGAATAATCCAATGTAAACTAAGACTGCATAGTCTTCACTATATAAATTAAATATGAATCCTTATTAAAGTTACAAAAGTCAAGAGCATTGAGTGAGTCTTTTGTTGTTTGATTAACAGCTGCTGCTGTCACTTTATGCGTTTTCATTCTCGACTGTTTACTTCTTTTTACTTTCGCATTTTGACATAATTTTGTGAGAAATTGTCCATTCAAGTGCAAGAAGACGTGAAAGAGATCTCAATTCCGTATTGGCATGCTGTCAGATGCGGCTTTCTGTGTGAGAGAAAGTGACAGGGCTTTCTCAGCCCTCTTTTTGCCTCTAACTCAATCACAGGTGACTGAAATCTTACAATTTACTAGTCATTGGCTAATTAAATACATTTTTAGTCACCCAGTGTGGAATTTTGCCGCATATGTGAGTGATTTACTCATTATTGTACAGGGCTGGACTACTGGCCCAACTGCATGTGCAAGTAAAAAAACTGGGGAGAACTGTGAGACGGCCAAGGTCACAGGATCTCTGGTTTCTAGATGGAATGTATGGAATCAAGAGATCCGTTAAGTATTGAGGTGCCAAATTATTCAGGGCTTTGTAGACAAATAATACAATTTTAAACTCAATCCTATACTTGACAGGAAGCCAGTGCAGGGACATTAAAATAGGTGTTATTCGGTACTTTCGCTTCCCTTCAAGCAGTCTAGCGGCTGCGTTTTGAACCAATTGCAGACGAGAGATGTAAGCCTGGGAAATGCCATAATACAAAGAATTACAGTAATCAAGCCTAGATTAACAAATGCTTGAATAGCTGTTTCCAAACTACTCTTTGATAAAATGGGCTTCACTTTACTGAGAAGGCGAAGTTGGTAAAACCTTGACTTGACAACAAGGAGTCAAAAAGGAAGCCCAGATTCCTGGCAACACTTTGTGTTATATGGGGTGAGAAAGCCAAGATCAAAAACACAGTTTTCCTTGGGGCCGAAAATAATAAACTCAGATTTGTTTTAATTTAGGTTTAAAAAATTACTTGAAAGCCATGACTTAAGTTCGTTAACAACGGCTGAAGAGTATATGTATTATTGCGTTGCAAGGGAAGGTAAAGCTGGGTATCATCGGCATATAAATGAAAAGAGACACCATGTTTTAAAAAAAATAGAGGCCAGGGGGGGCAAATACACAGAAAATAACACAGGCCCAAGGATTGATCCCTGATGAACACCACAACCAAGGGGTTTGTTAGCGGATGAGTATTGTTCCAAGTGAACAGTAAAACATCTATGTATGTTCTTGTATGTTTTAATATGATAAATCTTTGATTTTAATTGGCAAGCTGAAGTTGCATTTTAGTGACTCATTTGGCTCAAAATAAGATACAGATGCAGTTTTATCCTAATTTAAATATGATCTTTGAAGCTTGAAGTCAGAACCAAAAACAGAGTAAAGTTGCTGAACAAATACAAAGTGAGTTTTTGCTCACTGCCAGGATGTGCTTGTGCTTTTGAAAAAAAAAAAACCACAAAAAAACCCCTCTCCAACGCGTTGTCTCTAAACCATGATGAAGAATTCAGATGCTGCAAGCTTATCGTCTCTACTTTAAAACTTCACTTGTCACTTGCAGCAAGTAACTCTCAACTGTTCATCCTGGTCATTATTAATGATAACTTTTCACATGCAGCATCTTATGAATTTGCATATGCTATGGAAATTCTCCTGGCAGACAAACAACTCTTTGTTCTATCGTTTTACATAGTTATTTTCCCCCCTCAATTTATGCTTATTTATTTATTTTGATTATTTATTTATTCGATTTAGTTTTCTCTAGGACGCAGTCCCAGAGAGAGTCATTTTTTGTCAGTTTTTGTTGTCATTTAATAATGAACGCAAACACTGTTGATGCCTTCACATTTAATAGAACAGTCTGAATAATTCAAATGGCAAAGCTAGTGCTGATTTATGGGCCTTTATACAATGTACACGCCGAAACATGCTTACCCGGCAGAGTTTCAATCAGTACGGAGAGCCAGGTGGTGGCCTCGTGTTGTCCAATCAGAAGGCTGCAGGGGAACAAGGCTGCATCTTCCCCAAGTGTAACGAGTGTTTCTGGGGAAATGGAAACAAGATTTCCTCAAAGGACAAGGGCTGCTATACGACATGTGTTGGCAAGGTCATTGTCTCTCAGGGAAAACACTGGTGCATGCCTGGAATATGAGACAAGCTCGTGCCATGGTGGAAGTGATGTAAAGTAGCTATTCTGGCTTCTCTGCATAACAGGAGCATTTGCACTGCCTGACCAGGGATGGCACGTGCACTTTCATCCAGGTCCCACTGTTCCCCCTACTGTTCTTTCTTCTAGTTTGCTAAATCCGTGTGTGCTCTCTGACCTAGTTTGAAACTCTTAACTCGACTTGATTCATCCCTGCACTCAGTGTGAGCTCTACTTGCATGTGGTTTGTTTATCCTCAAAAAGATAACTTTTTTTTGGAAGCAGTGAGAAATAATTACTGATTTGGTGCTTCAGTTCTTTTACACATTGAAAAAAAGTAAAAAATAAGGTGTTGTTATTTAAGGAAACGTTTTCTACCTGATCTGATGTGATCTTTAAAAATAATTTCATTGGTGTAACCTAATAGTGTCTTGTTTCAGTTATATTAAATTATTTTAAAGTATATTCAGTATGACTAAAACTACTTCAATTAGATGTTCCCACATGAATCGCATTTTTACCTGACAAAACATTTTATGATAAGATTAAAGACAGTCTCAATTTACCTCTGGCAAGCAAAAATCCCCATGTGAATTAATGTGCCCTATAAACGTATTCACATTTGAATCTGTTTTAAGCAGCTTAGTGCTATCATTTCAGAAAGATAGAGTATGCACTAAGTGAAAGATATCACCGTGAAGGCGATATTTGCATGATCGATGAGTTTAAATCTAAACAGACTCTCTTTATACCTCTTTGTAGAAATATAACCTCAGGTTTTCAAATCGAGAGTTTATTGGCACATTATTCAAAGGCCTTGCTGTATTACTGTCATGCTTTTAAAGGAATGGTTCCCCCCAAAAAGAAATTCTGGCATTGTTTACCAACCATTGTGCCAAACCTGTATAAATTCTTACTTTTCTTCCACTCAACACAAATGAAGGCAAAATGAAATGAAGCTCCAACAATGAAAAAACAAAGCCACAATATACTCAGTAGTCACTCTCAAATCTCATTAGTGTAATTTCAAAATGCATTAGTCAAATTTGAATTCAGGAGGATGACAATTTTCAATTTTGGGTAAACAGTTCCTTTAATTGATGAATAGGCTACGTTCTGTGAGATAATGAAAAACAACTTTATTTAATAGTTATGCTGAACATTACTGACAGATTATGGGTCTAAGCATTATTAAATCATGAATCAGATTCGTTTAAACACATTATTCATTTAGGAACAAAACAATTGGCTGTCTCTATGAATAGGTAATTGAATCATTAATTGAACCGATTAATTCAAAAACGCTTATCAATCAAAAATTAAATGTGTAACTATGTTCATGTATGAGTCATTGAATCATTTGCTCAACTAATTCATTCAAAGATGTTTCGTACACAGTAGGACATACCTGTCAACACTCCCGTTTTTCCCGGGTTTCTCCCGTTTTTTAGACCTATCTCCCGGACCCCTCCCGGTTTGTTATTTCTCCCGGGAAACTCCCGTAATTTGCATGACCCAAACTCCTTCGGACCTATAATCGGACCTATATGTTTGTCTAATGTTGCCAGATTGTATAAAATGCATTATATTGACACAATCCACCACACACCATTTACAATTTCAACCAGTTTTTTCACCTCAACCTGGCAACCTATAAACCAGTTGCGCACTGCGCAGTCGCGGAAAGTTTAACGTTAACCCAAAAGCGAGCCGCGGATAGACATGATGGCAGGTGAAGGCGGTGTTCCCGCAAAGAGGGAATAAATAAATAATGACTTATTAACTTATTTAACTTATTAAATTGACTTATTTCATTAAATAATGAAAAAAAAGTGTAAATAATACACTTAACACATGCAGTAGGCTACACTTAACAGCATGAGCCTACGTCTAACACCATGAGCTGGGTGACCAGACGTCCAGTTTTTCCCGGGACAGTACCGTATTTCAACTTTAATTTTAGTGTCCCGACTTATTATGAAAAAATCATAATTTTTTCCCGTATTTCATCGTTAATATATATATATATATTTTAGGTTTCGTTTTCGAAAGGCTACATGAATATGTATGTTATGTTCAAAACCGCGTAGCGTGTGCATGAGAGGGAGAGAGCGAGAGACCTTGCGTGTTTGTGCTAGAGTACGCATTAATAGGCATGTGTCTTATCAACCCCCCCCCCCACAAATCTCCCGGATTTTGAAAACCAAATGTTGACAGGTATGCAGTAGGAACAAAACAATTCACTAGGTGTGTTCAACTTGAAGCGGCACTGATCGGTGTATGACATCAAAGTACCACGAACCTACATACGGACCTGTCTGTTCTCTAATCCCTCTCGTGGTATTTTGATGTCATACACCAATCAGTCTGTGCAGCGCGACTTCAAGCCAAACACACCTATTGTCTTTATGAGTGAGCCATTGAATCATTCATTCAACTAGTTCGTTCAAGAACATTGAGTTTGTTTAGATGTTGTACGATGATCGAGCAAATTTGACTGAACAATTACAATGTAATTTACAAAATATTAACATTTCATAATAAGAAATAGAAACAGGACATTATGCTTACCTTTCATGAAGTAATGCTAGATAAGGTCAGTTACATGCAATATCTTTATTCTTAGACATTTTGGTCATCAATAACAAAACCACAACACAACATACTGGCTTGGTGTGTCTTCATGTTTGACTGTTATTATAGCAAGCCGCAACCACAGTCATAAATCCTCATGAAGGTGAATATCGATTTGAAGAAGAGATGGAGTGAGACTGATGGTCGTTCTCAGGTCAAAGCCCTTGGCTGGGCTCTGCAAGCAGTGCAATAACAGGAATGGTTCAGTTTATCAAACCACCCTCCCCCTTCATATCATGGCCTGTTTATCACCTTGGCCAGCCTCATAAAGATAGAGCTTCATTCACTCTTTCCCGAGCCTGCTCAGTTCAGTGACCTCCAACTCTCAGCGGCAGTCACATGCACTTATAGTCTCATTTGAATAGGAGTTTTAAGAACAGCATAGCCAAGCAATCAATGGATGTTATCTCATATGCACACTTAGACATGGCCTTTTATGGCAGTAAATAAAGCACACCTGACTCATTGTCATGTGGAATAAACACATTTCATAAACTAAAAGAATAAAATGTTTACATTTTTTTTGTTAACCTGAGTAAGTTAAAGTTAAAACTATTTAACCTGACTGAATCAACCTAAATACATTAGTGTGTACCAACAATTTTTTTCCCGACAAATCAGATCGGGTAGAAATAGTTATTTAGTCTTTTCTTATGACAATTTGTGTGTTTTCACTAATTACCAATTATATGTATAGTGTATTTTGGTTTTCTATTGGTCAGACTAACATCTAACTTGACAGCTGACTTTTATATGAAATACAAATGCATGTACCAACACTAGAGAATTTCTGTCTCTAGACAACATCTGGTCTGTTTAGGGTTTGATAGTATATTACGTTTTATTTGGGTCAAGCAATCCATCCTGAAAGTTTCCAACTCAGGGTGTCTAGCAGTGGTGCGAAAAATCAATTGCTTTTTTTAAAGAAGTCAATTCCACCATCCATTTCAGGATATTTGTTGATAATTGAATGGCCATGGACTATTTCCCCACCAAATGGAGGAAGCGCTCACCACTTAGTAACCATATAGAGAAGGAAAGTCTGTTTGGTTTCTTGTCCATATGTCTGTGTTGCATAAGGACATATTAAACCATAGCAACATATTCCAGAAGAGATCTAGCACAGAGATATTACCGTCTTATTTTATGTGATCCTTATAATGGAGTCACTGCTCAATGCGTCTTAGACCACTAAAAGTTAAACTACAGTAATTTTCTTTTTTTCCACACCACCAAGTCTGGACAGGTTTGACCTTTTTTTTTAATCTATTCTAATGGCTCAAATGTGTAGAATGTGTTTTTTGTAGACACAAAAATCAGTTTATTTACAAAACCACATTTTTATTACTTGTATTACTTAAATATTTGTATTTAATTAATTCCTTTTTATCTATTAGCCTATTTAGTTTTACGGACTGGATAGGAAGCAAAGCACCCATTTTGACGAGTAATACAGCAACTCTGAAGAAGCTGACATAAAGATTGGCTTTGATTTTGTTTAACATTTTGTGTCACTAACATTCAGAGATTTTATGACTACTATTACTCTTAATACAAAAAAAACCCTTACTAGGTATGTACAGCTTTTTCACAAAATATACCAACTGTATCATTTTATAAATTCTGTCTTAAATCAGAAAGAAATTCCATTGTCTCACTTTTTTTTTTTTTTGCTGGGTATGTATGTTGTATATTGACAGATTAATTTAAGTCCAAACCTGTTTGAAGATTAAACAGGTGTACAGTGCCCATCTCCACAAATCAATAGGAGACTGTTAAAAATGCATGATCACATTGATCAATAGCAGGAGATGAGAAGAGCTCTCATGCAGGAAGCATCATCAATACCCGAGACTTACCAGTTTAATTCAAGAACATGTATACGAGCACAAATCATATTGGGTCACTCATTAGATTCTCATTTACACAAAGTCTTATTGGCATTTCAAACGTACAATAGTGCATATGTTTTGCGACCTGGCAGTAAATGCTGTTTGCGATTGGTTATGGCTGGATAAGTCAGTGGCACATTGTGATTAATGATTATGTCATTGTACAAGGCATGCAGATAACCACTCAAAACATAGCAAACCAGCACAAACTCAGATACATGTGCCCACATTTACCAGACAGTATTGGCTTGGTTTTCTTTGAATCGAGTGCATGAATGGTACTACATGGTATGTGATTTCAGTTCCTCTGCAGATTCAGATGCTCTGAATGGCCACTCCAAGTCTGACTGCTGTTTCATTGATGCATTGCATTTTAAAAGCTGCATTTACTTTTGATGCAGGTCATCTCTGAAGACTGTATCCTGTTTTTTATGTCGGACTTGAGACTTGATTTCTGCAGTTGAAATGTGAACTTTTCATTTTACATTTACATGGGTTGTAATTAACAAAGACAACTAATTTTATCAGAAGTATATACTGTGTAGAGTATAACGTATTATCTAAAGCCAAATAACAAAAATTGAGTGCAAAAAAACCTTTACAACATGCAATTGTTTCTAGAGAATGAAATGCATTATTGCATTCTTAAAATGCCAAAAAACAAGTTTTTTAAAATGAAAGATTTGCACTTGTACATTGAGGCCATATTAATTTAGGTGTAGCAGATGGGTGCTCAGTCAGAAGGCTAAACATTAGCTGCCTCCACAAATATCAATCTATCCTATAACACTGCTGCGCCATAATTATACGCTCTGAGTGAGCGCTGCACTATTTTTGGGGTGAGCTAATAAGTAGCACATTAGTAATGATCCATTTACTACCAGACAAGCAAATGTTACTGCGCTAATAGTCGTTAGCACGTAGCTTTAATGTAAAGGTGTTTTTAAATGTTGTTGCTCTGCTCTATGTTTAGTGTGAAGACAGGAATATACAGAGCAGGTATTTTTATTGTGCTGTAGCAGTTTTATGACGTCAAGACCAAAAATATGACTAATAAAGTCTCACAGTCTCACATGCTGTTGGAATAAATTATTTGAAAGTGTCATTTTATGGCATTAATGAATAACTGATTAAAAGTACCTTATACGTACAATATTTCACATGCTGCCATGGCAATAGCATAGTATTTTTTGAAGTACACTCCTGTTGAAAATTGTTTCTGATTATCATATTCATTCTAATGAATTCATTTTTTTCAGGATTCTTTGATGAATAGAAATTTCAAAAGAACAGCATTTATTTGCAATATTTAACTATTGTTACATAAATGTCTTTACTGTCACTTTTGATCAATTTAATTCGTCCTTGCTAAATAAAAAGATTCATTTCTTTAAAAATATCTTTATGATCCCAAACTTTTCAACTGTATTGTACCTAGGAATACATACCAACTATATAGTCTGATTTAAACGTAAGCGTAAAGTTAAAGGGTACCTATTATGGCATTTAAAATGTTCCTAATAATGTTCTGGGAGTCCCCAACAACAGTTTTACAAGCATGCAAGTGACAAAAAACACTTTTGTTGTCTTATAATATGCATTTATTTTTACCTGATTTGCTCACCGACTCCCTAATGATTCGTTTGACGACTCATTTGTCCAAACCCCTCCTTTGCGTGACGCTACTCTGCGGTGATTGGTCAGATGACGCAGTCAGTTATATTTTGCGTTAGCCCAAAGCTTAAACATATTGATAAAGCACTGCAGTACAATAGGCTTCACATAATTTCACATATTTCAAAAAACAAAAAAAATGACATTGGAGACCTAGAAGCTGCTGAGCGTAACTCTCACTCTCTCACACACACACGCACGCACGCACGCATACACACACACACACACACACACACACACACACACACACACACACACACACACACACACACACACACACACACACACACACACACACACACACACACACACACACACACACACACACATAAAAGCAACAATTATTAATAGTACTTACAGGTTGTGATTCGGAGGAGGAAGCTGATCCAAATAAACTTGGTATTGAACGTTCCTTAGTATCAGGCGACTCGCGAATACACACTTGAAAGCATTTGTGTTTGTGAAGCGATCGTCATTAAAATAACGCGAACACAGCTCAAGGTGGCTATACTTGTGTGGTATAGTTGTAAATATAAACTCTAGCCACTGAGTCTTCACATGCTTGTCCCTGGGCAGTGAAAAAAAAAGTTTGCTTTTGATTCGCACTTCAGAACAGAGTCTCGTCGACATGTTGTTGTCAGGTTTCTCTCTGTCTGCTCGGCGCGCGCAATGAGTGGTCGTGTCGAATTCAAATAACTTGTACAAGTGACGTACGAAAGTTAGAGAAAATGCATCGTTCGTCTATCGATTCATATCAGCGACTCAGAGTCGACTCTTACTTTTGAGAGACAATAACTTTGTATACGGTGAACTTTCATATTTTAAACTTTGCAGGATGTTTTTGTTCACTTAGATCTATGTTACACACTACATGAAAGGTAATTTTCAAAATTCCATGATAGGTACCCTTTAAACTCTTTCAACAGAAATACAAAGCATGATATGTTGTTCATTTCAGAGTACTACGACACGTTTCTCCTCTATTAGACCTGTCATGCCCTTTAAGACTGAAAGTTGTGTGCGTGTAAGTGTGCGTGCAAGAGTGTTAGCCCACCAGGGTTGCTCCCTTATTCAACATGTGACATTTGTCATTTTGACATGTGGTGATGCCCTTTAGAATTGTGCCATTTTTACCTAGAAGATCTTCGTGTCCTGCTGACCCCTTCTGCCACCCTGTAAGACACAAACAAACTGCAGTGGTTAGGCTCTGTCCCTATTGTGTTCACTCGTCCCATGGGTTTTTGCACAGAGAGGTTATGCTAATCCCAAGTTACAGGGACCAGTTGCCTTTTCAAGGTTAGTGTGTGAATCTGGGCATGTCACATTTGCTCAGGCAAGTGTCTGGGTTTATCGAGGACAGGCTGTGGAAACACACTGGAGAGAGACAGAGAGAGAGAGAGAGAGAGAGAGTGAGAGACAGATCGAGGCAAATGCAAGACAAATAAAAGACGTTTGTCTTTTGACCAACCATGTGCAGTCTTTAATTCAAGGTTTTGATAACAATCCTTGGCCTCTTTTCATTTGCCTTAACCTTAAAAGAATGCATAATAATTAACAATTAAATAGGCTGCTATTCACACATGACATTATCTCTGAGATTTGCTGTGACCATGAAATGAACTTTAATTACGAGCTTGTTTTTTTCCCGCTCTCCAGAATCTTTTTTTTTTTTTTTTTTTCAATTCATGGGTCTCTGAAAGGATGTGAAATGGATGATCATACTGCTTAAATTCATTCTAATCTCTCACATGTATCTATTCTGTTTTATTTCTTTCTTGCAAGCACACATTGTTCAGTTTGGATCAATGAAACCACTGCGCATATTAAGCCAGAGGAGTCATGGATACATTAAGGAAATAATGGCTGAAGAGTTGTTAACAGCGGTTAGTTATATCACCCTTCACCCAGTTGCTAGGAAGCTAATTTTAGGTGATTAATCAATTCAGAGAGCATAGAAATGTAATTAGGAGTCTCTTTTGTTTTAAGAGGACGACCTTGTGATAAAAGTTTACAGGCAAACCAGTCTCAGGGGACGGTATTAGACTTTATACATCTAATCTTGAGCAAAGTCATGGTGTGTGTGTGTGTGTGTGTGTGTGTGTGTGTGTGTGTGTGTGTGTGTGTGTGTGTGTGTGTGTGTGTGTGTGTGGTGTGTGTGTGTGTGTGTGTGTGTGTGTGTGTGTGTGTGTGTGTGTGTGTGTGTGTGTGTGTGTGTGTGTGTTTTATAGGCTTTCGGTTTTGTTTAAATTGTATTAAAATGTGTTTTAAAAAATAAAAAAAATTAATCACATATAACATTTATTTTAGACTGTTCACACAGAACACATTTTACTCCACTGCACAGCTTTTCCATTGTTTTTCTGTGTAAACATGCGCTAGAAGGATACTTGATTTACGTTAACAACGCCTTGTGCTTGACACACTGTTCTAAACAGTGGCGCTCAAGTTAAAACAAGTTCAACAAGTTTTATGTATACATTTTACTAGTATCGGCACAATAATTAGCTAATTTAACTTTAATTAGCTAATCATTGGAAATTGGATTTTGCTGGTATGATAATATCGATCAACCTACACTAATATATTATTGATATATTAGTACATATTACATATTTTATTCAATATATGTATTGAAATTGATTTGTTTGCAATTGTATGCTGATGCAGCCTGTTTAAATGCTGTTGCATGATTTGTTTTGAGATTGTTTGGGTTTGTTCTGTAGGGGCATACATTATTTTCTTTGTGGTGCATGTCTTGAAAAATGTTTTTTAAAGTCTTAAATTTGGTTTTAAAAACAATTCAACTTTAAATTGCTCAGAATAAGTCTTGTTTACGTCCCTGATATTTGTCACATTGATAATAAAGAACAGCATGTCTTTTTAGGATGTACGCATATTCTTTTCCTCATCACACACCTTATTAGCAGTGTCCATTTTTTTCTCCATTGTAAATTGATAGTAGGATTGTTTTTTTCTCATCACACACTTATTAGCAGTGTCATTTTTTTCTCCATTGTAAATTGAGTAGGATTTGTTTTTCCTTTCTGAGATCTTAGCTTGATGAGTGCTAGGATAAGTAGAGAGAGAGAGAGAGAGAGAGAGAGAGAGAGAGAGAGAGAGAGAGAGAGAGGAGAGAGAGAGAGAGGAGAGGAGAGGAGAGAGAGAGAGAGAGAGAGAGAGAGAGAGAGAGAGAGAGAGAGGAGAGAGAGAGAGAGAGAGAGGAGAGAGAGAGAGAGAGAGAGAGAGAGGAGAGAGAGAGAGAGAGAGGAGAGAGAGAGAAGAGAGAAGAGAGAGAGAGAGGAGAGAGAGAGAGAGAGAGGCTGAGACAGAGAGAGTTTGGCAGGCCTGTTTGTTTGCCCTTGCTCGAGCCAAGCCTGGTGTTTACAGCCACTGCTGATCCACTCCGCAGCACTGCATAGATGAGCGATATGAGACTCATTAGCCCTGATTGCATTTATCCACTTCTGTGCTCCACTGACCGGTGACAGCTGAGGCTGGTGATTGATAGAAATACAAAAGGGGTCAAATGCAGAGAAATTAGACCCTGTTGAGTGAAGGATTTAAGGGTTTTGTCGGTACATATTGTGCGGCTGCTGAACTGTGTGTTTGTTAGCAGAATATTTTGTGTAATGCTTCTTAAAGTAGTCCTTAATGTCAACATGAAATCAAAATTCACCCTATTTGTTTAGTACTTGCTGCTGTGCATACAGTAATTCATCAGTGGCACAATGACTTTCACTAAATTGTTGTTTCTGTTGATTTTCTGTTGATCACAGTAACAGTTATTTGTGAAAGGCCTGATTTTCTAATTGTAAAATTCGAAAGTCGGTATAATAAAAAATAAAATAATCAGCAAGGATGCATTTAATTAATCAAAAGTGAAAGTATAGACATTTATGCCACAAAATATTTCTATTTCAAATAAATGCTGTTATTTTGGACTTTCTGTTCATCAAAGGATCCTGATAAAATGTATCATGGTTCCCACAAACTGTTTTCAACATTAATAAGAAATGTTTTTTGAGCAGCAAATCAGCATATTATAATGATTTCTGAAAGATCATGTGACACTGAAGACTGAATAGTAATGATGCTGAAAATTCAGCTTTACCATCACAGGAATAAATCACATTTTAAAATGTATTAACAATTAGTGCAAACAGTTATTTAAAAGTGTAATAATATTTCACAATATTACGGCATACAAATAAATGCAATCTTGGTGAGCATAAGAGATTTCTTTTAAAAACATATAAAAAATCGTACCTACCCCAAAGCTTGGAACGGTAGTGTAGGTTGTGCATTGTGTTGTTTAATTTGACTCTGTTTATCTTAATGCTTTTTTTTCTTAAACGTCTTTGTGCAAAATTTATCTCTAACAACAACTTCTCCTGACTAACAGTTGGCAAAAGTAATGCTGTATGAAACTCAATTAAAACTCGGGATGCGTATTGCATTATCTTGCAAGCGCTGCTGCAATACCTCATGACTTTCAACCATCTTGACGACGCTCCAGTATTCAAGCTCTGGGCTGGAAACACATCCTTTCATGTCAGTCTGGATCAGTCATCGCTGCGTGTGGAACCCCGGCTGAATGTTGTTATGTCAGGCTGAATGTAAAGGGCAAGTGACAGAGCCGTGGTAAAGAGCTCCAAGGCAGCAGTCTGCGCTTTTATCAGGGATAGAGACCTAGAAACACATGCGTGGAAGGAGAAAAGAACTGCACTCTGCTCGCTGCCATTAATTATGGAGCAGACAGCGATGGTGTGCACAGACTGTGTTTTATGCAGGTAGAATGAGTTGTCAGTCTCGGGGCGGCACATTACCGAAACCCTGGGCCGCACTGGCAATTCCCAAGATTTTATAAAAAAGCACTTTCCATTGACTTTAACAAGGAGGTTATATAGCAAGTCGAAAATTGCTGTCGAGGTGCAGAGTATCAGGACTGCATGATCAGGGTTCACCAAGGGCAATGTGACTGATGCTTATGGGATGGCTTTCATTGCTCTCTCTCACCTTGTGCTCTCTCTGGCACATTCTCTCATTTGGCCTTTAACGAGAGTCTGTGCACTTTTGAAAGTACATGCTGGTCTTCAACATGATAGCCTCCTATTTGACATCGGCTACCTTTTTTAGCAGATGTCAAATCATGACATTGATCATGTAGGTGACCTGAGTCTGACACATGACAATTGTAGTAATTTTTCCTGAGTGAAACACCCTTCATATCCCAGCAGGCTTTTTCTTTTGACTGGAGAAAGTCTGTTCCTAAATCCAGCGAGCAGCCGTCTTTTAAACACACACACACACACACCACACACACACACACACACACACACACACACACACACACACACACACACACACACACACCACACACACACACACACACACACACACACACACACACACACACACACACACACACACACACACACACACACATCATTAGATATATCATTATACACACCTTTATATTAGATGCGATTAATCACAATGAATCGATTTGAAAGCACTGTTATTTTCATTCTTTTTGTATCAAGGACTTTTATTTATGTAGTAAATACTGTAGTTTTCCACTGTATCTGATGCTTGGTTCCGATTAAAGAGCATATTATTTCTTGTGATCAGTCTCAAAATGTAGATATCATCTAATATTGGCCAATATATTGATTACTGGTGTCTATATATATAAATAAATATCAAGTCCAAAATTTCCATAGCATTTTTTTGTAGATACTTTCCTATATCGAATGAATTCTAATTTGTAATCAACGTTTCTTTATTTTCGTCTGCCATATATTGGATAGTTTTTACTGATCTTCTCACAATGAATTCTGGGGTAGCATTCTGCACAAAGGATACATGCTGCTTTAGAATTTGGATAAAACATTGTGAGCTCTAATGTCTTAAAATACAGCCTCTGTTGGCAGCTTTGGAGCAGAGCAGTGTGTGATTTTTTTTTCTTTCTTCAGTGAGTCTCACTGTTTCTGCCTGGTCAAGAACTGGCACTTATAATTGATTTCTCACATTGGTGGCCTGTGGCCATCATCTTTTGATCAGCGTCTTGAAATATTTCCTTTATGTCCAACCACGGGCTAAAATAGCAACAATGTGTCATGATGATGTATGTGGGTGCTAATTCACAGCTATTAAAACATTTCAAGTAGGGCGATTTCACACAGGCAGAGTTTTGAGGCCTAAGCTTGAGGTATTTTCTTAACTACCCCCCCCTCCGGGATGTGCTGAAATACCAGCGGCCTAGGTAATGATGTTGCCAGAGCAGATTACACCAGGCTTTGCTTGGAGTGTCTCTGTGAACATCTCTTTGAAGGTTGTAATCCGTGGATTTGGGCACGGATGTGGGAGATGAACGGAGAGAACGTAAATCGAACTCCGAGAAGAGCATCTACCAGGTCAACCTGCATTGAGAGCTTAGTCTGGGATATGCAGACATTGCTTGAAGGAAGAATGCCAGCTTGCTACCCACAAATGTGCATATTTGTTTGATGCAATCATGCAAAGCCTGAAGCAAAAGGAGCAGTTTTGAAAGCACTTTACATAAAAAATAAAAAATAAACGTAGGGCTGGTGTTAGAGTGTGTGTGGCTTCTGTCAAATATTTCTATTACTTTATCTAGTATCATTGAGGTCTTCATTTATCTTCATGAGTTGCATGTTGAATTGGGTATTGTAAGGCAATTCCTGTACACAGTGAACTATGTAAATAAATATCCAATATTTTGATAAACTTTTTATGATTTACAACCCCAAATCCAGAGAAGTTGGGACATTTTGTTAAATGCAATCAAGAATGTTTTCACTGCACAAAATTGTATTTTGAAAATTTTTTTTTTATTTATTTTGATGGCTGCAAAGCACTCCAAATAATTTGAGACACCTACTAATTGCAGTTTTGCAATTGGATTTTTTGCCCAATCTCCCCTGATAAAAGACAGCTGCTCAACAGTCCATGGTCGTCGTTGGCTGATTCTCCTTTTCATGATGGCCCATACATTTTCAGTAAGAGACAGATCTGGACAGTCAAGCACATCCCTTCTACGGTGTTGACTAGAATGTCTACGAAACATGTAGCACATGCAGAATGAGGCCTGAGGGCATTGTCTTGCTTCCCAGGAAAGATGTTCTTGGGAAGATCAAGATCTTGATGCCATTAAATATCTCTGTACAATCCTAATAAACGCCTTCACATATATATGTGAGTCACCCATGCCTTTT
The DNA here is from genome assembly GCA_036326025.1 of Chrosomus eos. NCBI lineage: Eukaryota > Metazoa > Chordata > Actinopteri > Cypriniformes > Leuciscidae > Chrosomus > Chrosomus eos. Next base: position 25,097,045 of record CM070820.1, on the reverse strand, counting down.
GCACTGATGCACCCCTATACCATGACAGATGTTTGCTTTTGTACTCAATGGCGTTTTTTTGGACGTGGACTCACACATTTCCACTCTGCATATGATGTATAGATTTATCCTTGCGTAACAGAGATTCAAGTTGTATTTTTTTTTTGATGCAGCTGCAGACTGTGTTAACTGAAAATGGTTTTCCAAAGTATTCCGAGCCAATTGCTTATTTAACAGAGTAGCAAGATGGTTTCTCATGCAATGCCATCTGAGGGCTCAAAGGTCACGCAGATTCAACCGAGGTTTCCTGCCTTGCCCTACATATACTGAGATTTCTCTGGATTCCCTGAATCTTTTTACAGTATTGTGTATGGTAGATGTAGAAATACCTAAATTCTTTGCAATCTTGCATTATAAATGTGATTTTTTTTTTAATTGTTTCACAATTCTCTCTCTGATATTTGGTACAAATTGATGAGCCATGACCCACCTTTGCTTGCAAATACTGAAATGCTCCTTTTACACTCAATCACAATACCCTCATCTATTATACCAATGCACCTGCTAATTGTGGACTGTTTCAAAACAGTTTAACACTTATTTTGCCTCTCTCACAGCTTTTTTTGGAGTGTGTTAGTGCCATCAAAATCAAAATTTGTTTATATTTACAAAATACAACTAGGTTGCTCAGTGAAAACATTGGAAATATTGGGGTCAGTAAGATTTTGTTTTTTTGTTTTTGAAAGAAGTTTCGTATGCTCTCTTATTTATTTGATCAAAAATAAGGTAACGGTTTTCTATTTTTATTTATTTTCAAATGTAATTTATACCTGTGATGGAAAAGCTAAATGTTCAGCATCATTACTGATTTGCAGCTCAAGAAATATTTCGTATTATTATCAATGTTGAAAACAGTTGTGCTGCTTAATATTTTGGTGAAAGCCATAATATATTGTATATTTTTTTCAGGATTTTTTGATGAATATAAATAACAGCATTTATTTGAAATAGAAATCTTTTGTGGCATTATAAATGTTATTAATCTTACTTTGGACCAGTTTAATGCGTCCTTGCTGAATAAAATAATTTTTTAACAAAAACAAAAATCTTAAAGCTTGACCATCATGGCCACGAATTGAAACACATTGAGAACAGAATTGCAATTTACGGTTTTCCGCAGTTCACCACAATAATGTATCCATCCACTCTGCTGTAAAATAGCTCTGACTTCAGTCACTCCATATGTGGTTGTAGCTAAAAAGGGGCATGTGTCAATTGTACTTAGAACATCTTTACATACTTCTCTTTGCATAAATAAGTCAAATTTCTCTTTCCGTATCTGTATGCTTTTCCACTTTTGTTCCTCCATTACACATCGTCTATCCCATATGCTCCCTTAAAACACGTTCTCCCCATCTAGTCTCTGTGCTCTTGCTAAAAGCAACATAGGCAGTACTGCGGATTCAGGGGTTGGATCACTTTCCCTCTGGAGATACGATTCGATGGTAATTTTATGATGCACATGTCACAAGTCATCTCTTCATCACTGCATTCCAGCATGATGAAAACTGACGGAACAGCTTCTGCCTTGATATGCTACTCAAGAGATGGAGGAAATTAACGCACCAAAACTGTATAACCTTGGGGAGAAGAATGACGTAGATGCGCATATATATAGTAGCCTGTCTATGTGTGAATGTGTGCGCCTGCTAACAGCTCGGTTTCTTCTGGATTCGTTCCCAGTGTTCTTGTCATAAGAAGGCATTTAAGGATTTTTTTGAGAACTCTCAAGCTTTCTGTAAAACTCCCCTGCTGCAAGGACATGCTCCCTCCATACTAGCCTGATAGCACAAATCTTCCCTCATGTCTGCAGAGATCATCTCCACTCATGTAGTGAAGCTTCTGGGAGAAACACTAATGGTTGTAGTAGGCATATGTGCAGGGAGTTTTCAGAATGGTGTGGTACATTGCTTAAACCCTTTAGTTTTGTGAGGGAGAGACCAGGTGTGACTGAGAATTACCATGAAACTTGTTTTTTTTTTTTTCTCAAGATTGTAAATTTAGATTAGTAACAGTATAATAATGAATAATAATTATAAAAAATGCTAAAAATAAATTAATTGAAAATTAAACAAATTATTCTCAGTGACATCACAATATATTCACTTGTAAAGATACTTTTTTTTAATGTTTTCCCTCCAATGTTTTTATCTGCCACAATCAAGAGTTTTCTCTTAAATGTTTTGTTGAATATCTATGGTAGGGTTTTCTGATGATCAGTAATATCTATAAGAGCTTTAACCAATATTCTTTATTTACCATATACAGAATTATCTAACATAAATAATAAACTATAAATCCTTTTAAAATCAGCTGATAAAAAATATAGATATTCACACACGTAATTAACTTAAAGCTGTATGCACAGTCAACTTGATCTCGAGTGTTCACGGACCAGCTTTGTATGGTGGACAGGTTATGTATGGCGTTCCATTGGAACCATGTCTAATGTGGTATGTACGTATACATATCTATAGGATCTGGCACAAAGGTATAGATCGTTACTGAAAGGCCTTCATATTTTAAACAAAGCAAACTCTCCAGACTACAGAATGTTTTTCATGAATGTGTGTGCCTGTGTGTTTGAGCAGACATGTCGTAAAAGCAATCTGACCTCAATATCTCTGCGCCTTGTGTGTAGAAACAATGACAGTGGGGAATATGGGTCTCTACATATGTGAGAGAGAGACATCATTAATTATTGATTCCCATCACTGCAAGAGACAACGTGACTGCAAGAAAAAAACTATATTAATTTTAATGCTCCTCAATCTGAAGCTTAGATTGAAAGACGGGAACCTGTATTGAGCGGTAGTAAACTTTGTTGTGTGGGGAATATTGACATGAAATGTAATAAAAGGGTTTGTGATTTATTTACTCGTCTGGTCCATTGCGAATCATCTTTTGTGGCCTGTGTGCAGTGGCAAAAAGATAAAAGACGGAGAAATGCGACAGTCTCTCCGTTCTCCAAAAACACTTGCTTTTTTATTGTTTCCTTTTAATTAGTGCCCATGTTTAACTGTTATACTTCAAGGATTGCTCATAGTTAATACTATTAGAAACAGTGAGATGCCAGCAATAACAGGTGTTAAAGCAGGATTTGTGCTCTGTGAGAACAGCAAGAGTGAGATGTACTCTGGAAGGACAGAATTACTTAGAGTTATATTTTCATCCACATGCTAGCCTCTACTCGTGCGTTGCAAGCTTAATGCGTTTCTGTTGATATAAATGTGCATTCAGTGAAATTTTATTATGAATGAAAACTTAAAACAATGTTACGTTTCAAATGATGATGACCCCTCTTTTAAACTGACGCAATAGCTACAGTATGCTAGTCTCAGACTGAATCATATAGCACTGAAACATTTTACAATGGATATATATTGTTCCCCTTAGTGGAGGGCAGTTTACTGCATTCTGAGGGGGAAATTTACTAAAAATGAATAACGCCTGCTGATAGCGTTGTTTATTTGCACACAATGTCTGCATTGGTTTAAAAAATGAAAATTATGACATCACTTACTAACCCTCAGGTCATTCCAAACCTGTATTAGCCTGTAGTCAAGCCTGACTTTAATCTTCTATGGCACATAACAGAAGATATTTAGAAGAATATTTTTGGTTATCATTGACTTCCATTATATTGACTTCCATTGTTTTTTTCCCCCAGAAGAAAGAAAGTCATACAGGCTTGGAATGATGTGAGAGTGTTTATTGTTTGGGTGTTTTTTTTTTTTTTTACTGGTTACCGTGAGGCGTAGTAATGCAGTGTACATTTCAACAGGCAAATAGCATTGATTTTATTTTAATAAGGCTCAGTCTTTAAAGTCAGCATTAAACGGAATTGGTGGTAGTTATTTCTCCCCTATTGTGATGTATATCCAAGTGATTTTGTGATTTCTGATTGGATTGGATCGTTGGATCATTGTGGTTGGCTATTGCTGTGAGTGACAGGTTGATCCTGCCTTCATGCCAGTAAAGAATCTTCAGTGAAAAGAAGAGATGTTGCTAGAAAAAGGGAGGGAAGTTATTTGTATTAAATATTTTGGAGCCTATGGATTAAAAAATAATAATGATGTACATGGACAAAACATTTGTAGTAAATATTGCAATATTCAATAAAAACAAATAAGAATTGTCCATTTTGATTTCATGTTGACTTTAATCCTAATTTGTAAGAAGGAATGTTTGTGTTGAATAGAATAGCACTGTTTGAAGATAAATACACAAGCCATAGCCCAATACTGCATAGATTTCACCTGCTTAAGCTGTTTGTGGGAGGTTAAACTTGAGATGTTTATTGAATTCACCCCTCAGTGTACAGGTGTAATTTCTGAACCCTAGTATCCTGCTGGATATCCTTGGCTTGGTTTGTCAAGACAAGAGGATGTATATTTTGAGACACCTGCAATTCATCAGCCAATGTAACAGTCAAACCACATGACATTGCCTCTGCTTCTGATTGACATCAGGGATAATCAGCCTGTCCACTTCTGACTGGACCACCGGTAGGGTTTCTATCTGACAGAAATGCTTGTTTGAGAAAGTAAATCTGTTTTGTGAATGCATTTTGAACTTACATTTTACATTTTCTGTATAATTTTCCGTTTTTTTTATTGTACAATCATTGAATAATTTTTCACCTTAGATGCTATTTTGGCAGATGTTAAATTTTAGCCCAGGATGGACATTGTTGCAGTTCATACGGTACCAAATGGTGTGGGTCCATCCGCTATATTTCACTCAGTAATTTTATTCGCACTGTAAGTGATTGCGCGTGAAGCCCATCAGTGAGATGTGCTCTGCTGTCTGAGCTAACAGATGAAGAGGCCATATTGGCGTCATACCTCTGAGAGTCCATCAGCTTAATAAAAGTGTCAAGGCGGTTGATTTGTTATGTCTGTTAATAACAGAAGCAAAGGGTTCGACGGGAAAGAGATTAAACAGACGGCTAGAACTGACATACAGGTGCTGTCATTTGTCTTCACTCATCCAGCTTGCCTGTCTTTAGCATTTCTTCTAATTTTCAAAGTCACACACAAGCTCAAATCTCCAGAGATATTTACACTGCAGTGCTGCTCCTGAGCTTTGAGGGTGTGCGTTTCAGATCTCCTCAGTCAGGGAGCTTTAGATTGTGCTGTCTATGTTGCCCGACTGAATCTGAACAAAGTATTGAGAGTGACTACCGCATTTATTTTTAATTCCCTACATTATTTTTCTGAATGCGTATGCGTATTTTTTTATTTAATCTAATTTATATTGGGTGTTAAATGAACAAATCTTGATTAGGCTGGTAGCATTAGTGGTAAAAAGGGTATTTTTTTGAAATATTAAAAAACATTATGTAATGCTAAAAAATTATGTTAAGAAAAATGCATATATATCACATTATGAAATAAATGTTTTTCTTCAAAACACGTTGGCCACAATTATTTGGACCCCTAGAATTTTTTACAAGTAAACTATATCTGAAGTATATTGCCATTAATATTTTCCTTTTTTAACACACCAGGGTGATTAGGAACATGAAATTGTCTTGCTATGACTTCTTGTTTCACAGGAGTTTGAATATGAGGAAACACAAAGGCAAAATTCCCTTAATCATCCATCACAATGAGTAAAATGTCTTGGTTTTGCAATATAACCCTCGTTCCCTGAAGGAGGGAACGGAGACGTCGACGTGTCGACTGATTGGGATCACGGCAGGGAGCTTGTCATCTTCGAGTACTGTTAAAAGGAGCCAATGCACATTGGCGTTCGTGAAACGCATCACACACGTTCCCTTTCAGTTGCTCACCTTCGATGTAGATCCCAATTAAAATGCCACAAGAGCTGCCACCTTCCAGTGCCTAGACAAAAGCCTTCTGATCCCCCAGAAGGAGAAAGGACAGGGCTTAGGCCAGGGAAGTCACTGCTGTTCCACAATACCACTGGGAAGGCGTTCTCTTTCGTTGGAAAGAAATATGCTGGAGAAGCCACATCCTGTACACATATGGGATCGCCATAGCGATCACAACATATGGACCCAGCCTAATACAGGTTCTACCAGTGCATACGAGTGATAGGCGTGGCTTCGGACGTTCTGCCTCGTCCATTGCCGAAGGGTATGGAGAAACTCGACAGGGTTTGGCTAATAAGGGGAACTCACTGGTGCAAGAATTGCGCCCGTATCCAGTCCATAGGAAGGGAATGGAAGGGAATTATTGGCTTTCTCCATAAAGCCAATAATTATGGAGAAAAGCATTTATTTTATAATGTGATTTACCCCCATTTTCAATTCTTTTACTTCAATGAAAGGTTTGATTTTTGCACAAAAAAACCGAGGTTAGATGTTATGGGAAGAAGGCGGCGGGAACCAGCGAACATTTAACAGCTTTAACCCTCTGGAGTCGGCCGTTGCGCGTTTTGCCTTCTCTCTGTCAGTGAGGTCCATTCTGAAACGCGTCCGAAAACAACCGTTACGGCATACAGTATATCTCACGACTATCCTTCCATTCCATACAGAAATCTGTTTCATTTTCGGAAGGTGCGTGAATGGGAATATGCATGTCATCAATGCATCCAACCACATTGGAAATCCTAAAGGAAAATCTAATTATTAGGTTACTTTCAGAGGTCACAGCAAGATGTTATCAAATGAATGTCATTTATCAGATTAGCCTCATTTAAACCGATTTCTCCACCACTGTCCTGCAATCCTGTGAAAACTTCTCTTTGATGGATCGCATGAGTTTTTGTCCAGGAAACAACACAAAAACTCTCAGAAAGAGCGTGAGAGTGACCACTCTGATACAGTAGCTTTACTTATGTGCTCTCTCCGATGTTATATAGAAAAATGTGCAATGAAGGAATGTACTGCACTGCAAAAAAATGATTTTCTTACTTGTTGTTTTGTCTTGTTGTTTCCAGTCAAAATATCTAAAGATTATTAAATCAAAATGCATTTACTAAAGTAAAAACTCTGGGTTTACACAAGAAAACCTGCTCCCGACCAGGTTAGGTTCATAGAGTAAGTTACCTCTCTTTCAGAAACGGGCTTGACTAACTCTGCTTTCTCGGGTTTGACATATCTCCCATTCTGAAACGGAAAACCAAGAGTTTGCGTCAATTCAGGGTTAACATACTCAGAGTTTTCACTTAACCTCCTTTCTGAAACAGGCCCCTGGCCTGGCCTCTCTCGTGCTTCACTGTCGTCGCTCCTCCTTTTATGCTTCCGCTCCTCCATGAGAGATACAAAACCGTTGCATAACGCAGGTGTCGCTTATTATAAATCACGCCACAGGCCTCGTGCCGCTCTCTCACGGCACTCTGCCTCATCCTGCTCGCCACAATAATATGAAGTGTGACCCCTGTTTCTTTACTTGATATGATGGTGGCATCTTTAATTATTTTAAAATTATCATGAAAATAATTGAAAGTGTAAAACATATTTAACTTAAAACTAAAATTTGAGAACAATAATTAAATAATCTTAGCTCAAATGTATTATTTATTTAGCTTAAATAATATATTTTTTTGAATTTCATATGCAGTTGCACCAATTGACTTCCTGTTTGTGCCACCTGACTTTTGACTTGCATTGAACAGGCTTCTACTTGGATGCCTGTATTAAAGGGGAAATGAAACGTCCATGTTTTGCCACTGGTAGTAGCTACATATATTAGAAAAATCACTCTGACTAAAATTTTATTTTAAAAAAGTTGTTAAAACCACAGATATGACCAAATTAATTTCTTATTTCTAGCTAGCTATCTAGCTTGCGAGTCGCCATTTTGGAGTTACGTCACAGCCTACGTAAGGGGGTTGGTTGGTTCTGTTGGTGAGTGAAGAGTGAGTGAAGCGTTCCTGGATCGGAATACGCACTTGATTTGAAATGGTGGAAGACGAAGTTGAAAGACCTGTTGCGTCCCATTGATTATGCATTTGAGCCAATACGGCGTGGGAACCGAGCAGTGGTACGTCGCTATGTCGGACAGCCGGGGGTGGACATGGCCGTAGCCAGCTATGAGGCCACAGAGGTCCGGACCTCGGTCATTTTTTTACATTCAAAAATAAAATTTCAAGCTCTCTGAATGATTGATTAGCCGTTTAAACTACCTCATACGAGTGTTTGCAATTCATTTTGCTGCGAGAAGCTAGCGCAGTGAACGGAGCTTGAGAGCGCGTTGTGAGTGAGAGCGCGTTGTGAGTGAGGGCGCGGGTGCAGCCTCCGTGTTGCCAGATCCACCTAATGGAAAGGTGGCAGTAGTCTTCTGGACTCGTTTTTCTGATTTAATGTCACACTTTAGGAAGTTATTGAAGTGGAAAGTTGCATGTTATGGTTCGTGATATATTAGTCTTATTTCCAAAACACAAGCTTTCAACTTATTTCGGATTATTTCTTTTTTTATATATTTAATTTTTGCTTGTTTTTCGTAGCAATATCTGGCAACATTTTACTGTCGGCAAGCTGACAGGAAGATACCGCATTCGGTAAGACAAACGCAATGATCATTGTGATTATCTGTAAGAAATGTATAACACTATCAAAAATAACAACATGCATTTGTTAACGAGCCAGTGTGATGCAAACATGTATGAGAGGTTTGAAATGATAATATGATAGCAGATGAATGCTTTTTTATGCGTAGTTTAATGTTAAGTTTTATTTCTTTCACTGCGTTTTACTGAACTCAGCCCAGAGCCTTTAAAGCCAACCAACCCCATGACGTCACAGGTTAGAATACTGCACAATGATATAACGTTGCCTTATATAACATCCCCTTGCCGCAAAAGATATAACGTTTTTTCTTTTTTCTTTTCTATGTTTACATTTGTCATCTTTCTTATATAATTGTTGATTATAATGGAAATCCATCTTGTAAATAAGGTGAATTTGATTGACTGCTTCATTTCCCCATTTCCCCGTCCTTCGGATGAGACGTTAAACCAAGACCCTGACTCTCTGTGGTCATTAAAAATCCCAGGATGCCTTTCGAAAGAGTAGGGGTGTAACCCCGGCATCCTGGCCAAATCTGCCCATTGGCCTCTGTCCATCATGGCCTCCTAATCATCCCCGTATACTGATTGGCTTCATCACTGTCTCCTCTCCACCAGTAAGCTGGTGTGTGGTGGGCGTACTGGCGCAATATGGCTGCCGTCGCATCATCCAGGTGGATGCTGCACATTGGTGGTGGTTGAGGAGATTCCCCCCTTCCTTGTAAAGCGCTTTGAGGTCAGCGCTATATAAATGTAACGAATTATTATTATTATTATTAACATTTGCCTGTAGTAGCAAGTTCATACAAATAATTTTTCAATAAAATTAAGTTTATGATAAAATAGCATTTTCATAGTTTTACATTGGTCATACCACCTGACATGGAAAGAGTTCCAACCTACACATACTTGAAAGTAGCTATTTTTATCAGTATTTGAGAGAGATCTACAAACCTATTAGGCTCTCTGTTGATGGAGCCATAGGAAGCCACGGCTCATTAAGGCAGATTGCAAATGTCATTTTGCTGCTTCGTCCCTGGCCTTGTATTGAAGGATTGCAACGAAATTAATTTTGCATAGAGTCTCGGTTTTTGAATCAAAGCCAAAGCACGCATGACCCACGGCAAGTGTGATTAAATCACTGGTGGGGCTTTTAGAAGGAAGGTCAACCAAACCGCATTAAGACTGATTCCTCCAACCCTCTTTCCACCCAACTTCTCCCTCATTCAGCCGATTGCCATCTTTCATCTAAATAACTCTCTCCTTGTTCCATTCCCTAGATTGCCTGTTTGTAACTGACTATTTCACCCGGACGCCTCGCAAGCTCAATGCCTACCGCTCTTTTGCCAGCGTGGAGCTGTTCCACTTCAACGTGCCTGAAGACACAGTGGTGGCTGTTTGGAACCTCATCACCTTCAAAGAGCAAGGGGGCACCTTCGGAGACAGCTGCCCAGACCGCAACGTGACAGTGTGAGTTGGCTAAACTTCCAGGTTACATTAATTTAGGGGTGGGGGCAGAGAAGGACAACAGTGTGATGAGGTCACATATGTCCAATCAGCATTTCAAATGAGAGAAAGGGATATGTAAAAGTCAAATGCATGATTATAATGACCTTTCTGATGCTCACGCTGAAGAGTATTCTCTGTTTGCCCTGATAAAATGCTTTTAATCCAACTCCAAGAATCATTTCACAGATCCTGATCATTTCCTGTGCTCTCCATAAAAAAAGAGGCATTTATCAAGTGTGGTGCCGGCAGATTTCACATCCTAACTACACACTGGAGATCCATAAGCATAAAATACCAAGTGACAGATAAGATTTAAAATCCAAATCTTCAAATTTTTACTAATTTTCACAGGGTCACATTCAGAAGAATTGCTTTAAGAGTTCTAATCTGTATTAAATGGCCTCTAAAATTAGGATGGCCCTATACTTTTATTAGTCATAAAAGACATTGAATCCTTTGGTTCTCAGTCCAAGGTTATAAAACAGAAGAACTGCCATTTTTGCTTTGATGAGGGTATGGCATCAAAATAATTCAAACTAATTTGAAAAAGAATATTCTGGGTTCAGGACAAGTTAAGCTCAGTCCACCGCATTTGTGGCACAATGTTGATTACCGTGAACATTTTTTTTGACGGTGAAGTTGCTTCATTTTATTATTGCACTTTTAAAAATGTTATTTTACTGTTATTTTAAGGCTTTTAGGAGTTATTTTATCGGGCAACATAGTTTGTAAAATTAGACATAACTTTACACAGAAAAGGTTAGTATGTGATTTTCACATTCAAATCCTTTGTCTTGTGGCTATACTATCAAAAAAGTGAATATTTTAATGCCTTCTGACTCGCTACATTTGCTTCCATGGTAACACTTTACAATAAGGTTCATTAGTTAACATTAGTTAACTACATTAGTTGGCATGGACTAATAATGAACTGCACTTATACAGCATTTATTAATCTTTTTTAATGTTAATTCCAACATTTACTAATACATTATTAAAATCTTATTAACATTTGTTAATGCACCGTGAACTAATATGAACAAACAATGAACAACTGTATTTTTATTAACTAACGTTAACAAAGATGAACAAATACAGTAATAAATGTATTGCTCATGATTAGTTTGTGTTAGTTAATACATTAACTAATGTTAACTAATCATAATGAACCTTATTGTAAAGTGTTACCGCTTCCATTTTAAGAGCCTCATTAGCCGCGTTTCCACTGCCGGGCTAGGGATCACACGCCTTTCTGGATCAAACGTCATACAACCCAACCCATTTCAGCGGGTATTATGAATTTCTTTATTTTTTAAGTTAGGAAGATAGCATGTATATTAACTCACCGGCCGTGGCTGCAACAGTGTCCCGATTGTCTCGCGAGTCGCTACTAACAGAGGGACGGTGACCCAGCACACCATCCATCAAGTCGAACCATGGAAAGTTCCTTCTCTGAGCTCCGCTTTGTCCATTGTGCGTTTTAATTGCCTTGTACAATACTGGGCCCGCAACTTTTTATTTTTTTCCTGAACTTGAAGCGTTGCTCGCTGAATGCTTAGCTTATAAAGTTCAGCATCGATGTATTTTATAACGTCCTCGTTTCTTCACACGCTGCCAAATTGACGTTGTACCCTTTCTTCTGCCCAAATGCTCAGAAGAGCTTTGGTATCTTCCACAGACCAGTACAGGCAATTCTCCATTTCGAGTAGCGATTATTTTGCGCGATATAAAAAAGTGAAATGCGCATCTTGCTTCAGATCATAATGTTCCATAACACCGATAAACTCCGCCTTTTACATTGAGCACGCCTCTAGCCCGAGCTGGCCCGCTTTGGCCCAAGGTATTCGACGGGCCAGAAATCCTGGCCGTTGGCCCCGAGTAAGCCCCGATCAAGCCCCGGAAGTGACAGTGGTAACGCGACTGGCCCTGGCACGCACTAGCACGACTCGGCCCTGGCCCGGCAGTGGAAACGCGGCTATTGTAGCCCAGATTTGTAAAAGATAAAGGTGGACAAAATTAACGTTATACTGTCGATTGATCTTGTATTGAAACCGGAATATTCATTGAAACCGTGCCACATTTTCAATGTTACAAAAACCATTGCCCCATTTCCACACCTCACTAGACACAGATGAAGCCAGAAATGAAGTGTGAAACACTAACTCTTTTACATTTGCCTCCATTGAACTCTCAGTTACTTCATAAGGTGTACTTTTAGCCTTTATTTTTCTCTGTCCAATTCTTTCAAGTCATCCTTGAATGATCCCAGTGCACTTTCATAGCCAGCACATGGTGTGCTATAACACAAGATCTGTTGTTAAAGTTAGTCTTGGCCCAGGGGTAATAAAAAATGGAGAATATTATTCACTGAATACTCAGGTCTTCAAATCCCAGTACACTGGCTGTCATTAAAGTTCCATCAAAACACTGACCTTGTTATTGCCTGTCACTGAATGTACATCATAAGTGGTGAGGAAGGAACTCCTGGCTGTCTTTAATGTGTGACATAATAAAGAGGAGGATAGACTGTCCTTGAGTCAATCTTCCAGTACTGGTTTCTTCTGACAGATAGCCACATCACAGATGTTTGCAATTTATGCATTCAGAATGCATTAAAATTAGAACATTAGTGTATGTTTTATTTGTTTGCCGCTGCTACTTCTTTGACCTTAAAACTGACAATAAAAGTAACATTAACTGTAGCATTAAGCTCAGGTTATTATGATGTTTTAAAAGCACTTCCTCCATGTATGATCTTTGGCTCTTTTATTTCTTTGATGGCAGATTTTTTTTAGACTGCATATATAGAAGAACAACTCATGTCTCCAGGGGTATATATAACATTGTGAAAAAACCTCTCTGGTAGCCTCGAGGGAAAGCTAGCTACATAAGAAAGTTGTGGTATAAACAGTGATCTCTGTGTTAACTTTTGGAAGGACATATTTTAAACTCAGAATTTCAGTCATAACTTCAGGGGAACATATTGCCTTTCATAATTACAGTAAGAACGCCCATGTTCAGTTTGAGTGATAATGAAATATGTGTCTTCGGGGCCTATCAAGTACTAAAAATGGCCTGCGTGTGATTTAAAAATCCTGCTTTTGACAGAATTGTGATTTATCTTGTAAAATAGAGATATAGATTCAGTACATCTTATGATTATGATCTCATGATCAGGCTGACTTGACCCAGCACAAATAACAAAAAAAAAAAAAAAACAGCAAATGAATGTGTAAAACCCAACAAGCTGGGTCAAAATAACCCAGCATGTGTTCTGTCCCATATTTACCCAGCGCTGGGTTGCCAAATGACCCAGAAATTTGGGTTTAACCTAGCATTTTATATATATATATATATATATATATATATATATATATATATATATATAGACATAGATAGATAAATTCAGGTTTCCAATAGCAGCAATTAAAACAAACAAGACAAGACATAATTCAATTAAATTAAGCCAGGGATGAGTTAAAAAGCCATATCGCCTGAGGGACAAACGACTTCCTCAGTCTGTCTGTGGAGCAGGCCAGAGACAGCATCCTGTCGCTGAAGGGGCTCTTCTGTCTGACAATGTTCTTGTGCTGTGGGTGAAAGGCATTGTCCAAGATGGAAGAAAACTTGCTAAGGGTCCTCCTCTCTGCCACAGATGTTAAAGAGTCAAGTTTCACCCCCACCACAGAACCAGCCTTCCTCACCAGTTTATCCAGCCGCATGGTGTTTAATGCTGCTCCCCCAACATACCACAGCATAGAAGAGGACGCTAGCGATGAACGTCTGATAAAACATCTGCAGTAGCTTCTGACAGATATTGAAGGACCCGCCATCTCAGAAAATAGAGTCGACTCTGTCCCTTCCTGTATAGGGCATCTATGTTTTTGGACCACTCCAGTCTGTTGTCCAGCTGCAGACCTAGGTGTTGGTAGGTCTGGACCACTTCCACACAGTCACCTTCGATAAACACAGGCTGCAGTTGGGGCCTCGGTCTCCGGAAGTCGACCAGAAGTCGAGTGTTGAGCTGTAGTTGGTTAAAGCTACACCACCTCACAAAGTCATCAATCAGGGTCCGATACTCCCCCTCACCTCCATTATTAATACACCCCACAATTGCATTGTCATTAGAATACTTCTGCATGTGACACAATTCTGTGTTGTACTTTAAATCGGAGGTGTACAGTGTGAACAAGACCGGGGAGAGCGGACCTGTGGTCTGAGGTGATGTAACAGCAGCCCCTCCATGGTCTTCATAACGTGTGATGTCAGGGCAACTAGCCTGAAAACTCCTTAGGGTATGGCTTTTTCGGTACAGGCACAATTCTGTGAAAAAATCTCCCCAGTGGTGGTAGAGAAATGGTAGTGTATGCATCCTTAAAATTAGCATAGAGTAAATCAATAGTTCTGTTTCCTCTGGTGGAACAGTCAACATACTGGTAGAAAGCAGACAATGAGGAGTCCAGTGTAACGTGGTTAAAATCACCAGAAATAATCATGAAGGCTTCTGGGTGCTGTGTCTGCAGTCTCGCGACTACCAAGTGGATGACGTCACACGCTGCTTCAGCTTGTGCTCGCGGGGGAATGTAAACACAAACCGCGATGGTGTGTGGAAACTCTCTCGGCATGTAGTAATGGCGGAGACTTACAGCCAACAGCTCAATGTCCCTACTGCAGGTTGTCATCTGCACAGTAACATGTCCTGGATTACACCATCTATTGTTGATAAATATCGCAATCCCCCCTCCATTATGCTTCCCACTAGCCTTCATGTCTCTGTCTGCGCTGACTGTAGTGAAGCCGGGTAAATCCAAGTTAGCATCCGGGATGCTAGCAGTTAGCCATGTCTCAATGAAACACCGTAAACTGCACTCCCTGTAGATCCTCACAATCTTCACCAATGCATCCAGTTCATCGGTTTTGTTAGCTAGTGAGTTGACACTCCCCATGACCACAGACGGAAGGGCTTGAATCTCCACCGCTTCTCCCTGCGCCTTGCTTTT
This sequence comes from Chrosomus eos, assembly GCA_036326025.1. Lineage (NCBI taxonomy): Eukaryota > Metazoa > Chordata > Actinopteri > Cypriniformes > Leuciscidae > Chrosomus > Chrosomus eos. The sequence continues at coordinate 25,082,019 of CM070820.1, read as the reverse complement.
AAACTTAGCTCCCGCCCAGCATCCACGGTACGGCCGTCTCACCTCCCGAGGTAGATGCTGTACAACACCGGCACTGTCCGAAGCCCTGAGAGCGATCAGCTGATCCCTCTTGTAAACAAGTGCGTGATCGTTATTCAGTAATATAAAGTCCATATGCGTAGGATAGAATAAAAATATGATAGAACAACACTATACTAAACATATAAACATATAAATGACAAAATTAAAAATAAAAGTGGGCTATAAAACACAGAAAACACGAGAGCACAATCAAAGCTACTGGTGGAACTGCCACTCACAGAATGAAATGTCCAATGTCCAACAATATAGAAATAAATATAGAGATGATGGCTGTAGATAAAGATATAGAGATCGATAGGTGGATGTATGTATATAAAGAAAGATAGATAGAAAGAAAGATGAATAGAAATAAGGATTGATAGATGGATATATATAGATAGGTGAATAGATATGGCTGGATGGATACAGATGATATCGACATAGATGTAAATATAGAGATGATGAATGGATAGGATGGATGGATGGATGGATGATAGAAAGAAAAATGAATTACTAGGATTTATAGATGATAGATAGCTAGGTGAATAGGATAGATATAGATATAGATAAGCAATACGGTACGAGAGGTTGTGCTGTATCATGAATAAGTCACAGCTGAAGGGAGTTGTTAGGGGCAAAGCGAAGTTCCTTATTGCTTTTATAAAATGGTTACCACACAATACAAATATTAAAGCAAAAAATCTTTATAGATGGAACTTTCATGAAGTCAAATCACTAAAAGCCTTCCTTCCACTGGAAAAAATAGGCCCTGACCATGAACAGCAACAGCAGTTACATTATTTTGTCTTAGATGGCGGCAAAGTCTTTATGAGTGAGTCAGTCAGTAGAGAAGACTTTTATATTGAAAGGACTGAAACTTTTAAACATGGATAAGCAAGACACAACTGACAAATGACTATGGCACGTAACACCCCTTAACTGTTAAAAGAACAAGGTATCACAGCGGACATTCAAACAAATTTTTAAAATTATGAATATAGGACTGACCTGGAGGAAAATGTTATATCTACTGTAAATGCAAGTACACTCGCTTACTCGATCTCTCACAATATTCTACTCTATAAGCTTCAATGAACAATATCATGAGAACAAACATTTGTTTACATTGTAAAGAGAGTTAGAGTTGCAAGAGTTACATTGCTAGGGTGTTGTGTAGTGATACATAGAACCGTTGGGTGAAGTGGATCTGAATCAAGGATTGGAACTAACCGTTTTATAAATATAAGATATACATATAGAGAGGATGGATAGATATACTGTAGAGATAGAGACATGGTTGGATACATTGATGGATAGATAGATGGGTAGATGGATGGATTGATGGATGGGTAGATGAATTTTAGGAATATACACAAATTATAAAAGGGAACCACACAGAATGATTTTATAAATCATTTTGTGTCTCCATAGATTGCACTGTTTGTGCGTACAGAACATTTACTGCTCAAAGTTTTGTCATGAGCCCCAGGTCGTCTTGCTGTTTTCATAATGAACAAGGCAGGGCTCCATTCTGTCGATTCAGCTGTCAGATAGCAGGCAGGGGGTGCCATAGAGAGATGGTAATTAAAACAGGCTGAACTCAGTGCCGGGGGAGAGATAAAGTAGGAGGATAAGATAAAGAAATGGGAGAAAGCAGGACGACTGGGTCCAGTGGATAACAGCCCTGTGCTATAGCCCGTAGATCAATATCATGCTGCCGGACAGACCATGACAACTCTAATTGTGGCCCATACAAACCAGTAGGCCTGGGCAGAAACAGAGCTCCTGCGGTCTTCCCAGCAGTACCTTTTCGATGGATCATCCTTCAAACATCAAGCTAAAGCCTTTGGGAAGCCTTCTAATGTGAAACTGACACACCACATCAGATAATCAATGTTCAGCACAAGTTTGTAGGGATAAGTGATGTAATGTTCGCTTTCACATTATAATTGAGGTCACAGTTGCAATTCTCCAGTCTGTCTCTGACCTCTTGGCTGAAGCCTGAAGACTTTGCTTTATCTCTCCCTCATCAATAATAAGACAGCGAGTGGCATGCACATTAATGATCTTAAGTTTCGAATTCATCTCACATGCTCACAGAGGGGCTGTGTACTCAATAGATGCGGCATGCGAGACAGCAAAACTATGATGGAAATCACCTCACCTCAATTAGACTCCAGCACTCAATCCGCATTTCATGCTTGTTTGTTTAGACAAATACAAGAACAGCTAGATTTATGCCATTCATTTGCATAATACGGGATCTAGGGGATGAGATTGTCAACAGACCTAATCAAGACATAAACTAGGAGATGGGTGACAAAAACTCAAAGACTACATGTCAATTCTTTTCATTTTAACCGCAAAGTTTTTGCAGATTACATACAGAACAATGTCCATTTTAAGCTCATGTTTACTAGAGACTCCTAAACCTGAAATGAGGGTTTGTATTAAGTACAACGACACCTTTGCCAAAACGTTGAGTTATGCTTGTAACTATAGTATACTTTTCTCAGAGGGAGCGAAACTAGGTACAACACATGACTATGGGATATTGCACTCTTGCGCCATCTGCTGAAGACCCCTTTTTCACGCCTTAAAGGCCAATGTCGCATGGCGACGTGGACAGGGTCACCTGCCCACAGCACATACATGCGTCATTCCCTTTGTTCTTCAGCTCTTCACCGTGCTGCTAGAACACCATCACGGCACATTTTCGCAAGAATAAAAGCCCATGGTGGTGATTCTTATCGAGTGGCCGAACACGGTTCCAGCGGGGTTGTCGGCTGCGGTTTCTCTTGCGCCCTCCTCTGTTTCGGCGGAGTAAGCAAATTCGGTATCTGAAAGGGCTTCCCCAGTAGTACTGAGAGGGGAAATCCATGTTCTCCTCAGCAAAGTGGCAATTCAGGTTTTGCCACAAGGAAAGATGGACAAAGAGGTTTTTCAACCGTTACTTCCTCCTCCCAAAAAAAGGGGTGTTGTGCCATATTTTAAATTTGTAGCAGTTGGACAAACTTGAATGTGTTACAAGTTCAAAATGATTGCAGTATGTCACCTGTTATGCCCTCTGTATCCTCGGGATTGGCTTACATTGGTGGATTTGCCCGATGCATATTGCCACAATCCACCCGGAGCACAGAAAATTTTCTACGGTCTCCACTCCAATTGCCTACAAGTTTTGGGTCCCATTAGTGCCATGCATATCTGCAAGATGTGCAGAAGCGGTGTTGTGCTGTGCCATCAGACCATAAGATTATTCACCTCTCTTCCCCTGACACAGTTAGCATTGACACTCTTGATATGAGTGGTTTGTGCACCCTTGAATAATGGTGCAGATCTGCAATCGGATCTTTTTGCGTCACGCCGGCCGCTGTTTTCTTGATCATGGACCGGAGATCCCGGCTGAGACAACATCATGATGTTGCTGTTAAGGACACTGTGATGTTTTTCCCTATGCAGGGACCTGCTGTCCCAGGAAGGAGGCAGATTCTGCACCCTTTGGCCGGAACCGTGGTCTCTAGAGGCCACTTGAAAGAAAGGATCTAATTAATGGTCGACCGATATATCGGCAATATACATTTTAAAATATCGTCATCGGCCGATACGTTTTTCTGATTGGTTGGATGTGTTGGAAGCAGGACTTTCATTTTGATGGTGCTCCAGACTTATATTTTGACGGGTATTTTTGACTGAGAAGAGAACGGCAGTGCCTGATCACACAGCGTTCACTCACGATCTCTGTCAGTCATATTAATATTTTGTAAGACAGAACTGGTAAACAAAGAAAGTAAATGGTAGGCGAAAAAGTAAAGCGTTGTTTTTATATTATTTGTAACAGAAAAGGCCAACAATCAGGCTAAAATACTTTCTCATTTTCCGTCAACATTCATCAAATGCGCATCTACATAATTTGAACAAATCTCTGAATATCCAATAAACATTTAATTTCTCAAACCTTACTGCTCCAGCTGTGATATCTTGTGAAGTGTGCATTTGTAGCCTGCATAAAAGTGTTACTGCAGAGTGACGGTCGGTCCGTGCGAAGTGAGTGAATGCAAACAGAAGATCAGCTTCACAGGAGACGCAATCGAAAAACTTTAAATCCTCCATTTTAAAATATGCTGTGCTATATCCAGTTGCCCACTGTGTCATATTCATATCATTTTCACTGTGTGCTTGTCACGCTGTGGGTTTTGTGTCTTGTTCCTTGTTCTTGTCTGTCATGTGATCCCCTGTTCTAGTCATGTGATATTGCCTTGTGTTCTCTTGTCTGTTGTGTCATGATGTCATTGGTTTATTGTTTAAATGTTCACAGGTGTCCCGTGTCTCGTCGTTACTCCTGTATGTATTTAAACCCTCATGTTTGCCCTGTGTCTTTTTCGAGTATTGTTTGTTCTATTCCCCGGCTCCTGTATCTTGTTTTCTAGTCTTGGTTTGTGTTCCTGTTTTAGTTTAGAGTTTCCCATGCCTTGTCATGCTTTTGTTTTGTGTTTATCTTGTTTTGTAATAAATTGCGTTTGGGTTCTCACCTTAACCTGCCTCCAGTGGACTTAATCATAACAGAATACTCGACCAAAACATGGACCCAGCAATCCTCTCTTTCGCCTCAGACAAGGTAGCCGCCCTATTGGAAGATATGTGGAGGAGTTTTGAGGACTTTGTTATGGGGTGGACGTTGACGATTATGTCTTGAAAGACACGTTCCTTTACGGCCTTACGGACCTCCTAGAGTACCTTATGCCTGATAACACCCCGCAATGGACGTTAGAGCAGTACATTGACATTGCCTTTCGGATAAGCTCTGCTCTGCACGTCACGCCCGTTCAGCCTGATCTTCACGTCATGCCTGATCTTCACGTCATGCATTTTCAGCCTGATCTTCACGTCATGTCTCATTCGCCTGATCTTCACGTCATGTCTGATCTTCACGTCATGCCTGTTCAGTCTGATCTTCAAGTCATGCCTGGCCAGCCTGATCTTCAATCATGCCTGATCTTCATGCTGCCTGATCGCCACGAATCCCTTAGCTTCCCCACTGTCATGCCTAATCTTCACGACATGCCTAGCTTCTGACGTCAGCCTGTCTAACATCGGGCTCTTAGTCATCCCTACCACGACATGCCTGAGCTTCTACACGTCATGCCTGATCTCCACAACATGCCTGAGCTTCTTCACGTCATGCCTGATCTTCACAACATGCCTGAGCTTCTTCACTATCTGATCTCCAACATGCCTGAGCTTCTCACGTCATGCCTGATCTCCGACATGCCTGAGCTTCTTCACGTCATGCCTGATCTTCACACATGCCTGAGTTCACGCATCCTGAGCTTCTCCACGTCCATGCCTGATTTCACGACATCCCTGAGCTCTCACGTCATGCCTGATCTGCACGTAGCCGTTCAGCCTGATCTTCACGCACCGCCTGATTCGCCTGATCAGTCATCTGTCCCACGAGACCATTCTGCCTGAGTCTCTTCCCACCGAGACCGTCCTGCCTGAGTCTTGTCCCGCCGAGACCATCCTGCCTGAGTCTTGACCCGCCGAGACCGTCCTGCCTGAGTCTTGTCCCGCCAAAACCGTCCTGCCTGAGTCTCGTCCCGACGAGACCGACCTGCCTGAGTCTCGTCCCGCGAGACCGTCCTGCCTGAGTCTCGTCCCGCCGAGACCGCCCTGCCCGAGTCTCGTCCTGCCGAGACCGTTCTGCCGGAGTCACTTCCTGTAGAGCCTGCACTTCACGTCAATCCTGCTGAGCCTGAGCTGCTCCATGTCAGTCCTGCCGAACCTGCACTTCAGGTCAGTCCACGACAGTCGATATTTCCTCGTTCCAAATAGAGATGGTGTCCTCAGGCCCATCTTAGATCTTATGATGCGCAAAAAGTGCACTGTCTCCCAGCCAGAGTATACCTTAACTCTTCAATCCATAATGACATCACTGAGCTGCTGGATGTTAGACACATGGCGCTTCTCCACCTTCCACTTTGGCCACATGGTCTGATGTGAAAATGTCCCATAGTCATGTGTTGTACCGAATGAATGGGAAACATTGAAAACAGTGAAAACATTTCGTGAAGTTTCTGAAGAAGGATTTTGATGGTTCCGTGAGTCTTATCCGATTTCTTCGGTGTTTAATGAAGAAATGTTAATGAACGTCAACGCGGACTTTCGGCTTCTCATCACATCTTCTGTCCAATCAAATGCTCTCTAGAATGTAAAGCGTCCCGCCCCCAATGCTATAACTATACTATACCACCTGGCAAAAGCGACCATCATTGACACGTCACGGAGCTATGAGTTTTTGCCAGGGTCGATATTGTCCCGACCACTTTTTGTAATCTCGCAGCACGGATGTACCTGTTCCTGGTTGATATACAAACACTGTATCACACAAAACATATTTGGTTTTGTTGAGGGGAAAAAAAGTTCTGCCACTAGACCATAAAGGTATACAACCTAAATTGGCGGATCTATGGATTTATTCACGTGAAAATTCTCGGCACTAACAATATATATTAGTTGGATCTCATTAAATGGAAAATTAAACCCAATACTATTTAAATTGATTTCTGGACATCATAATGTTATTTTTGTCCGAAAATTGTTATTGTACACATATATTGTACATATATTTTAGCATTGTATAGCAACCTCCTCCCCCCCCACACACCACACACTTGTCCCACCCACTTTTTAAAACAAAATTACACCACTGGTAGGAGATGTGTTGTTCGTTTACTCGAGTTTTATTCCGTTTTCCAACTGTACGTTGGTTAAGAATGAAATGAATAGAATTTATTCACACCTCTAACTATTGAATCCAACGTATCATCAGCGCTCGGATTAGCTATGGTGCTGTCAAGCACGACTTGCAGTCTGTGAGGTAAACTAAACTCTATTGGCAATTTGTATAGGGGGAGGAGCCATTCAATATGTCCTGCCTAAGCTTCCTGTTTCAGTGGCAATTACGTCAACGCATCATACAAAGCTGCGCGTTCCAAGGCACTTGGAACTCTCTCCAGTCTAATTGACAACTAGGGATTCATAGAGTGTGACCTTAAACGGTGGGAGGAAATGCAATGACTACAGAGCATGTTGATCTGATTATGATGATCTGTTTGCTAAAGGTCCATTTTACACACAGCTTGGACTCTGATCATAGGTCAGCTCTGTATCCCTTTGATGAGCCTGGCAGTAATGTGCTAGGATTGTGTGTTCTGCAAAGGATATTGAAGCCAGGCCTTTGGAGCAACAAATTGCATAGTATATGGCATGTCATAATTAACATGCCATGCATTTTGAACCTTGTGTGAGATTAAGTATTTGAACTGTACAGATAAAGAGCATTAAGGATGTATGATAGCTTCACCAAATGCCTTTATTAAATTTCTATTTACTGTACGTGTTGAGTTAATTAGAAAAACGGACATCACTGGTGTATGACCAAGTCCGTGTCACTAAAGTATATTACAGGGTTCCCACACCTTGGTTAACTTCAAATTCAAGGACCTTTCAAGGACTTTCCAGGTCCAATTCCCTCAAATTCAAGGACTTAATGTAGCGACACATTTCAAGTGAGAGCAAGGTTACATCATGTTACCTTGTAAGATACATTTTTACATTTACAGTTAGTTGTGTCAAACAACTATGCAAAAAAGCATTTTTTTTTTTTTGCCGTATGACATTCTATTTGTCGTATTTCTGTTTTGCATAAAACTGAAAAATATTCGGTATATTAACTTTTGTATGGATTTTATTGAAAAAAGCTTAGGCTCATGTAACCAGAAGTTTTAAAGGTGCACTGTGTAAAGTTTAGCAGCATCTAGTGGTGAGGTTGCAAATTGCAACCAACAGAAGTTATGGTTGTCTGAGACAAAGATAAATTAAGAGATTTTTTACTTAATTATTCAGTAAAATTATATGTTATTGCGAATATTATTGTAACTTGTTCATCATTGTGTCAGTGTTTTATTAGCTGACTTTAGCTAGCTTTGCACGAAGAACAACAGTGACAAAACGCATTGTCTGTTTAGGGCTCCTGTAGAAACCAAGTGTGCCATACAAGCACTGAAAAGTGAAGCCAAAGCGTCTTGATCGCACCTGGTGACCGGTCCTAGTAGAGGTCATAAACCCCGCCTCCCCATGTTATTCAACGGGACGTGATACCAACTAAACAATTAAGTTACACTTCACATATCTTTTTTCCAAAGATAGTTTCTGTCATTTACTGTAGTTTTTATCACGCTGATGTAATTTCAAGTGTTTGTTTTTTAAATAAGTTTGTTTTTAGTTCGTTATTTGATGCTATAAAAACGGTGGTGTGACGTCATGATTGACAGGTTCTCTGAGCGAAGTAGTCACTGAAGCACCAACGGACTTAGGGATCGACAAGAGATTGTATATTTATTTTAACAAGCATCTTGTCGTACTGCAATCAACAGACATCAAAATTGGAGCAGAACGGAGGAATGGAGCAGACATAGGCCGCTTTAAAAAAAAAAAAGTGCAGGGAGAGTGCATTCGCGAGAGTGAGGGCGGGGCGTTGATTTCGCGGCTTTACTTCCTGCAACTACTGCGCAGGTCTGGTCCCGAGATCACTACTGCGCAGACTCAAGTCCCAAGATGTCAGCGCCATATCAGGACACTGGCGGCTTCCCTTCTCACCAATGGAAGTGAGCGAATGGGCATCGTCCATCTATTTTACAGTCTATGGTAGAAATATGGTGGCGCAAAATGGGTATTTCAATGTAAGGGGACCCGCACGGCTCAGTCTATGGTAATAAAAACATAACAGTTCATTATTTTTAGAGGTGTATAAACACCTTACATATAGTTATGTATATGATATTGCATTTCTGTCAACAGATCCTCCTAAATATTACACAATGTACCTTTTAGATATATAAATATGCTTTTAAGTTTTTCTTGCCTCATGGGTTTACATTATCTTAACAAGCAAAGCAATTCAACATTACATAAAATATTTCGGCAACAGATTATCACAAATGTTTTATGTTCATTGAAAACAATGTACATACAAGCCCTATTCGGATGTTAATTGTTTCTCATGTGTTGTGGACGTCTGTAAAAATAAATTTGCATCATGCATGGCACCTCAGTGATAAAACTCATGCATTCGGACAGCGATTTATAGACTGTGGAAGAGCGAGTTTTGTAAGTCCACGAGCACACAAACGCACTGCTCACGTGGTCAGTCACATGACTGTCTGCTGTAAATAAAATGTCATATGCTTGGAATAACACAAATAAATTTGTATTTTATTAAATAAAATAATCTATCATTTAATTATTTAATTCTCATTTATAAAAATCGGAAGCTAGATGCGCGTATGCCATATTCAAAATGGTTCTTATATTCTTGCTTTTTCTCAAAAGGACGTAATTACAAAAGTTAATGCAGCCTCTTGAAGTTAAAATAAAGATGCATGGTTTGTATTTTTTATGTTGTGCATAGTAGCCTACGTATTTTAAAATTGGAACATATATTCCACATATGTGACCCTGGATCACAAAACCAGTCTTAAGTAGCACGGGTATATTTGTGGGAATAGCCAACAATACATTGTATGGGACAAAATTATCAATTTTTCTTTTATGCCAAAAATCATTAGGATATTAAGTAAAGATCATGTTCCATGAAGATATTTTGTAAATTTTCTACCGTAAATATATAAAACATATCATTTTGTGAGTGAATGCAGCACAATCGCGAATATAAATGGACGACTTTAAAGGCGATTTTCTCAATTTTTCAATTGTTTTGCACCCTCAGATTCCAGATTTTCAAATAGCTGTACTGTATCTCGGCCAAATATTGTCCTATCATAACAAACCATACATCAATGCAAAGCTTATTTATTCAGCTTTCATGTGATGTAAAAATCTCAATTTCCAAAAAATGACCCATAAGACTGGTTTTGTCATCCAGAGTCACATATATAGTCACAATAACAGCCCATTTCAAATGTTTACATGCTTTTTTCTTTTTCTCCTTTATGTTCACTGAGGTGGAGCGGGTAATTAAATCTATTTCTTGTAAATACTTTCCAGCATTTCAGTAATAGGTACATCTTTAAAATTACAGTTTAGCTCAACAGTTATCGTACGTATGGTGATCGGCAGAGATCAAAAAGGATTTGAACAGTGAATTTTTTTAAGTGATCTCTTCTTGTAAATTTGAGATGTGGATTCGGATGGCAATTAAACCATCACACGACCTTGGTGTTTATCAAAAAAAAAAAGTATGCGGGTGGTGGGAGAAAAACACTGACAGCAATAAAATCACAGACCAACCACTGTAAATGATGAAAATACCTTACGAACCCATGAGAAACCATTATCGTCTGAATAGGGCTATTGACTATGGCTATATTTGGGTTCGGTGTAAGCACTGAAAACATATCACAACAATGCAGATCATTATAAAACATTCCAAATATCTTGAAACTTGCATTTTCCAGGCATCACATTTCAGTGGTTTCAGCCTATTTTTGCAATTTTTCTTGGTGTGTCTGTGAAACGTTGAGGTACCATCGTAGAAGTTTCGTGCGCGCATGAAGTCATGGCAACGTACAACACAAAGCACCTCACGCGGGAAACACTTAACGCAATGCATAAATACGCGTAACTAAGGAAAATCAAGCAAGCTATTATGCTCAAGCCAAGAAGTGTTGGCGAAATAACACATTAGCGGACCGGAGAGAACAAAATATTGCACAAAATAAATTCAAGCACTTTCAAGGACCTGTATCTATGAATGTCTATTTTCAAAAACTTTCCAGGGCCTTGAAAAAAATATTTCAGATTCACAAACTTTCAAGGATTTCAAGGACCCGTGGGAACCCTGATATTACATCATGCTCAACGTTGTTGTTTTTGATGGTCTTTTTCAGCAACAGTAGGGGTGCAAGCGACCTGTCAGGAATTTGCTTGGCAGTGGCATGAGATTTCTCTCTCACTTCCATTTAAGATCAAAATAACCAGAAAATTAAGAATAAAATTACCAACACTTTACAATAAAGGTTCAGGTCATTAATATTAGTTAATGTATTAGAATTATTAACTAACAATGATGTTTTACTGCTAACAATTTTTATTTATTTATTTTTACCTTTCAAGATGTATAATTGAAAAATAATTTACTAAATGTATGAAATTGATTTGGGATTTATTTGATTTTTTTAAATAGTAAGCCTTCTTGATAAAAAAAATCTGGAGCTGCCACTTCCAGCCTCAAAGGAAGTGTCATGGCTCAGTGCAAAACACAACCCAGATAAAATCATCTGTCTGGCAATGGAGAACACAAGCTTGTGCTTTAACAACATTCACCTGGCCAGTGTCGTCACATTTATGTGAACAGTGTGGGGTATCCATTTTAGAATAAGACCCCAGATGTTGGGACATCTTTTAGGTGCACTAGCTCAGAGTACAAGAAGGACAGAAATGACTTATCTAATAACCATACAGATCTCCAGCAGCAGTATTTTAAGTTATTATCTTTCAAGGACCCAGCATGACCATCTCTAAAGATTGCATGTCTGAAGGAGAAACACACAAAGAAACTTGTGTACAGCCAACGAAATTGTGTGTGTGTGTGTGTGTGTGTGTGTGTGTGTAAGGGTGCTTTCTATAATATCATTTCCTTTTTGTCTACTTTTTTCCCCTTATTTTATATAATTTACTGTTTATTATCATCGTCATCATCATTACCTGTAAGTGTTTTTTCTATGATATAATTTCATGCTTTGTATTTTTTCTTCATGTTGGACCACAAGATTTTCAAGAAATTCTAATGAAGCATTTTTTTCATTATATCAGGAGGACAGTTGTATTACACTGACCACTAACTTTATGCCCCTAATTATTTTTTTTATTAATTTGAATTGAAAATGAACGTACCAACCAGCCAACCAACGTTGAAGAAATCTACTAGCTAATCACGGCTGTTTCCTAAAACCATACTCTCGATTCTCAATGAATCTGTTTGAGATCTAATTAATGCTAGATGTTTTGCTATAAATTACGGACATGGCTACTTTTATGGACAATTACTATTTCTAATTTTTCTCAGTTATTTGGCTTTATTTCCGGACTCAATAAGCTCAATCTTACATACTAGAGCACTTACGCACATGCGCAAAAATGACGCTTTAAATCTAAAAGACGTAAATTAAAAGACATAAATTACATTTGTATGTATTCTAAATAAAATATATAGATTGTACTGAATGTCAGCTTGCTTATTTGGCTCAAGATAAGGATTTATTGAGTCCACGTCATGCAAAAAAGAAACTATGCTTCTAACCACAGCTCGAGAGCTGTCGTTCCAACCACACAACTTTCCAATGCTGCTTTCGAATGTTCCTCGACTCGTTAAACTATGCTTATAACGACTTAACTTGTGAGCATAGTTGGCTAACGATGCTTTTGGGAAACTCACCCCAGCAAAGCAACCAGCTATCCAATCAATCAATCATAAAATAGGTGTATTCAGTGTTTTTGTGTATGGTTTAATAGGACAAAAATGTGCATCTTGTCATTGACCCATATTTCAAATAATGTATTTCCAGAGGGTACTGCACCAGCTGAGCAACTGCCAGTAGGATGACTGGGAATGCTAACGCAGAGTTTTCTCCAGGTATTATAGACCTCTTCGGGTGGGTGTTTAGCTAGCTGTGCACAGTGACTGAGGTAAAAAAATATATATAAAAATTTGAGCACTAAAATGACTAATTTGTCAGATAGTGATGTATAACAATATCAGTTTCCATCATGGACATCCCTGAATCATTGCATGACTTTATTACACATATGATTGCGCTGTCTTTTGCCATATTTACTTGTCTCACAAAGCCATTTCTCTGAAAATGAGAAAAACAGAGAATAAAAGAGTAATTGATAGTCTTTGTTGTGAACCCGATACCCAGCCCCACCAACCCATCAAAAAAAAAAAAAAAAAAATAGTCAGGGACTGACAAACTACAGGAGACACAAAACAATGCGTTGAGCAAAAATAATTGCTGACAGTGAAGCCTTTTAGAAAAAAAGTGTCATTCCATGATTTGTTGCAGATTCCTACTGTCTGGCAGTGTCTGTATCTTGACTGACAGGCTAGGGACTGAGGGAAGAATTTTTACTTTCATGGCCTTGTGCTCCCATGTTGAAATAAAGAAAATTGCTGTGTGGTTTTGGGATGAAAATGAGTCTGATGTGAGTGAATGATTTTTGTCTCTTTCATTCTTCGTCTCTCCTTTGCTTGTAATTGCAGCCTAGTCAGGGCGTTGTTCCAAATCAATGCCTCCTAAATTTGTAAGCATTGCTCAAAACATTAACGGCGGAGTTAAATGTTGGAATATTTGTTTACGATTCACTTCATGCATAATTTAGTGTTAGTCACAATGCTCCATTTCCTTTCTTGTGAGTGAATGAGAGATTTTCGCATCTTCTGCATTCTAATTAATTCACAGTGACTTCAGTGTGCTTTCTCTGGCCCTGTGTTTCTCTTTTCTTATTTATATATTGGCTCACTTAAATGGATAGTTCACCCAAAAATGAAAATTGGCATAATTTACTCACCCTTAAGTTGTTCTGAACCTGGTATGAATTTCTTTCTTCTGCTGAACACAAAAGAAGATATTTTGTAGAATATGGGTAACCAAACAGTTGATGGACCCATTGACTTCCTTTGTATAAAAAAAAAAAAAACTGTGGAAGTCAATGGGTCCATCACCTGTTTGGTTCCTGACATTCTTCAAAATTTGTTTTGTGTTCAGCAGAAGAAAGAAATTCATGGTTCAGAACAACTTGAGGGTGAGTAAATTATGACAATTCACATGTTTAGGTGAACTATCCATTTAAAATGAACATGCGTACATTTACATGTATCATTGACTTTGAGGCTGCATTACTTCCCACTGACTTTTGAGCATTCAATTTATCTTGAGGACACAAAAAGACAAAAACTAAATATTGATATGAATCTTTAGAATACTTTCTGAATTTGTACATGTTCATTAAGACATTATTTAGTATGTTTATTAAAGGTGCACTGTATATATTTTTTTTGCCCCATCTAGTGGTAAGGTTGTGAATTGCAATCAACAGAAGTTACGGTGGATGCACAGGAAAGATGGCGTCGTCTGAGACAGCAGAGAGTAGCCAGTTAAGCAATTAGGTTTATTTACAAAGATAAATTAATAAATTGTAGGTTTACTTAATTATTCAGTAAAACGGTATGTTATTGCAAATATTATTGTTACTTGTTCATCATTGTGTCAGTGTTTTATTCGCTGACTTTCTAGGTTCTTTACACGAAGAACATAGTGACGAAATGTGTTTGTCTTGTTTAGGGCTACTGTAGAAACTTGCCGGCGCATTTCAATGTAAGGGGACCCGCAATGTATAGAAATGGCTCATTCTAAGGTAATAAAAACATAACGGTTCATTAAGTAAGGTCTTTACTCACCACTGAAACATAGTTACGTATATGATATTGCATTTCTGTCAACAGATTCTCCTAAATATTACACAATGATGCACCTTTAAAGGTATAATATGTACTATTTTTGTAATAAAATATCCAAAAATCACTTGAACAGTGTGATATATTCCCTGCAGTTGTGTACTTACAATATCCCAAAATTTCCCAAAGATTTTTTATTTTAGCGAAATTCCATTTTTAAATACTAGCTAGTCTCAGGTCATTGTCGTTATCCCTGGTTTCCGCTTGTACAGCCATAGTAACCATGGCGATAGACATGGACAACTGCGTTAAACAACTACTGCACGCTCACGCTGTTGTTGTTTTCATTCAAACATTATGGACCATGGCAAGCAGACTTTGTGACAAAAGGAGAAATAAAATGAGGATCAATATCGGCGTGGCTTTTTCGAGATGCCAAGAGCTCCACGTCCGCGACTAACTTGGACTTGACAGAGACGCCACTCTTGCATGTACTTTGTTAGACAGGTGAGCAAATGTACATAGAACAAATCAATGTCATATACTTTAGCTCAACATGATGAAATGTTAGAATATGATCAGTATGTTATTCTAATTTTTATCTAGCTTATACAGCCAACAAACTAACACATATAATAACAATATAACTTTCAACACACTCAAATGCAGTTTAGTATGATACAGTAGACCAAGTGAAACAGCGTTGCGTTACCTCACAAGTTTAATTCCTCAAATAAACTGACCTGTGTGAGTAGTAATTCAGCACTTGCGTGTGACGTATAGTTCGGTAGAATGAAATGTCCTTATTCCTTTATATCCGCACCGCGGGACTCGCATTTGGCACTGATATTTGTCTTTCATTAGCAATCGCGCCCTGCTTCATACCTCAGTCATGTTAAAAAACATCATTATTAGATCCATGGCATGACTACAAGTTCCATAAATCCGCTTATGTGTCATCAACCTACGCCTTTACTATAGTAAGAGGTTAGTGACCCCTAGCGGCAAAAAGCTTTAAGTAATTTCCTTTTGGGGTTCGTCGGCTGGTCTCCTCACTCTATGTTATTTCATGTTTTACTATCCTTGTGGAGAAGGACTTTTACTGTCCTATGTTTATGAAAACATTAAGGTAAATTGTGTAATTTCTGCACCACTAGATGCACCAAACTGAATTGCCTTTTGTTTTTTGAGCATACCAGATGCACTGAACACAATATTATCCAGTGGCGTGAATCGGGGATTATCTGTTTGACAGACTTTTTGTAGTTCTGTTTTGTGCGAGCTTTAATAGGAAATTCAAGCCTCATTTGCGTCACACTGGAACGTAAACGATGACAGCCTCAGTTGCATTTGGTCTCATCCAAGGAACGGTCCACAGCTTGTTTTGAAATGTAACCTTCTCTTTTGTTTACAGGTACTTCAGGTCAGGAGCTCCACCTGTAATCAACCCCCTCCAGACACGATTTCCAAAGGACACCATCATACCAGGCTCCTTCGCTGTCACTTTGACATGGACGCTGCCAAACCGCACCACAGGAGTTTTCAATGTCACCAGCCCCCTCCCTGGAGACTGGTTCCTGGCTGCACACTTACCAAAGGATGAGGGAAAGATCTCGGTCAAGGTGAGTTTAAACATTGAGGATAAAGCAATCGGTGATCACAGGCCCAACAATCTGAGAATAATTTCTGCTTTTAACAAGAGCTAAGCTGGTTGATGATGAAAAGTGCCTCATACTCATGGTTGTGCACGTACAATCCTCTCGGCATTTATGCATTTATAATTGAAGCTGCTCACTTCCGCACAGTCAGTGGGTGGCCTTCATGGATAGTAATTTAAAAGTGAGTGCTGTGATTTCAGAACTTGTCATGAACTTTTTTTTTTCAAATGAGATTATAGATCTGGTTTCTGTCAGAGTGCTCATTATTTCGCTTGGGTCATAATCTCAAAGACAAATGCATTTTTTGTATAATGTCCTGAATATTCAATTATATAGATTTCATTGTTAGAAGTGCATTGCTTTTTTAAAATGGTTAATTTTCGTATTGTTCACAAAACCACACACTTGTCCAAGTTTTACATATGTCTCTGCAGTATGGAAGCATATTTTCGCCTCTGAGTAAAGAGTAAAAAGCATAATTGTGAGGTAAATTGTAGAATAAGAAAATCCTCATGTGAGATATAAAGTCACATTGTGAAATAAATTGTAGCAATTGCGAGATTTAAATTAGTCATATTGTGACATGTAAAATTACATTACGACTTGGTTACAAGTTACAGTTACAATTGGGATATATAAAGTATCAATAAAGTCGTAATTTTCTTTTTATTCAGGCTATTAAGGGATATTAATATATCCCTTACTGCAGGACACCAAAGCTATTTACATAAATAAGCAAAGTCTCAGAGTTCAGAGAGCTGCCATTGCTTAATATGCGTTTAAGAAGAAGAAAAAAACAACTCAAATCATATTTGAACACAAGGGATCTATCATGCATTGTAAGAAAAGTGTAAATAATAGCATGTTAGCAGTGGCTAAATTACAGCCTAATAATGCTTCCTACCAGTAAATACAAATTTACAACAGGCTGTAGTATTCTTATAAGTGGTATTACTGCCCAGAGGGAACCTTTAAATGGGGGAAATCAGCCAGTGGAAAGTGTTTAAAGGGCTCATGCTGCTGGCTCACAGTGGCGACTGAGTTCGCATAATGCTCTTACAGATTTTTAATTCTCTAAAAGTGCATTTCACAGATTCATAAATATATGAAATAGTTAGCACAACAATGTCACGTGCAGCAAGTTTTTTTTTAATTTTACATTCACGGTTCTTCTTACAAATATAGTGGATAACACTCTTTCTTTTTTAGAAGTGATCTACTGAAAGATAATGAAAGTGTGTAATGGTTCCCTATAAGAATTTGTTCCATTGTGGGAGGTTCCACAGAAATGAGCAAGACCAGTTGAAGGTGTTATTTTTAGCATGTTTGTATCATCATTATTTTTAAAAGGATGCTGTCCAAATAATTTAGCCCCCAGTGTATATTATACAGGCCACACAATCTTCTGTTCCTGAAAAGAATGGATATGCCAAGATTAAATTTATGTCTGCGTTACAGACTTATAACTGGATACATTCCACTAGTTTATATTTGCATGTAGATATGGAGAACTCGTTTTCTCTGTTTCATTGAGACTCACATCTGCTTTAATTGTGCTGCCATGCATAATTTAGCCAATATCTGACAGTTCTGTAAAATGGAAGAAAATTGCTATTACACTCGGGAAAAAGGCCTGAAATATGATGTTGCGCTTGCTTTAATTATATTAGAAAACAACAATAGCCAAAGTGTGTTTTTGGCCTCTAGCGTGTACATCTTCAAACTGTGTAAAACTTGGATTTTTTTTTAAAGGAATAGTTCATAAATGAAAATTGCCATAAATTGAATCACCCTCATGCCGTTCCAAACGCTCATGACTTTCTTTTTCTTTGGAACACAAGTTGAAAGTTCATGACAAATGTCTAATTTGTGAATAGTTAACTCTTTTGAATCAGAGCTTTGCAAGGAATCAGATTCAGTTTACAAACCCAGTCTGAATGATTCGTTCACAGATCAGACTGTTCTGGTTCTTGCTGATTCAGCGTTTGGGTTAATAATAGCTTACTAGAGAGGAACTTAAATTCTGTTTCTCGCACAAAGCTAACGCTTGACATCAAAATAATAATATACACTATGAAGCTTTAAAGTTTTAGTCCTCATAAGTGCTTAAAGAATAGCCAGCTCATGATTTGAAATTTCAACGAAAGAAAGTTTTATTGGTCTGGAATGATACAAGGGTCAGGGGAACTAATCCTTTTTAAGTTACCTCCCTTGTAAAATAAGACTTTTAATAACATCTTTACACTGCATCGCATCTAAATGAATCTCACATTGGAGTAAACTCCTCACGTTAATTGGAATCCTCACGTCCACAATAGCATTACCTCAATCTCCATCCACAATCTTAAAAATCTCTCCCTCTGCTGAGCTTTGTCCTTCCCTGCTCTCACTTATCTCAGAGCCACCAGGCCTGCACTTCAGACTTTCTCTTTAATTAACTGCAGCAGGTTTGGTGGTGGTGGAGGCCATTCTCCTGGATTAAGTGCAATAATTCTACACTGTGTACTCCGCTTTAAGGGCACCGTTTTCCTCTGAGCCCACAGGGTCATAGTGCCAGCCAATTAGACAGAGACAAAGCTTGGAACGACGAAGGCTTTCTCCTTTCTGTTAGTGTGGGGAATGACAGAACTTGTGGAGCAGAAAAGCTCATGGCCGAACCTACTGAGATGGAGTAATTGGAGGAAGTCTGGAAAGCGAAACCGTGGTTTCCCTGAGGAATGCATTTTTTTATTTATTAGTCCGTGTCGTTAAATGGGGGTTATGTTATATAGGATTTCTGTGCAGCTGAAAGGGACTGCATGTGAGACTGTGAGATATCACAAATTTACTCTGTAGCTATCTTTGTAATGTTGACGCTCACCTCATTTTCTGTGTGTGCAGTATGCAATAAGCTCTTGTTTACTTAAATAGTTTTGGATATTTCAGTCTTTCTCCATTGTTTAAACCAATTTTCTGAAATCACATTAAAAACTGTATTTTCAGGCTGGCATTTTAGAGTAAACAAACTCTAAAACAGGACTTTCATTGCTATGGACGCCATTTTGAACACTACATTTTTTTCCTTCACTTTTCTGAATTTCACATGGGAAGTTGGCAATAATAATAATAATAATTAATAACATCAATCATACAGAAATACAAATGAAAAACTATTATTATTAATAATAATAACAATAATTGTTATTATTTCAGAGAGAGTGTATCAACATACACCAATGCAAAATTGTTCTATATATCCTAATCATTACAACATGTATTCATTACTTCAATGAACTCATTGTTTCTACCTTAAATTAATACATTGTTAGCTAACTGCGTGATTATTTTTATATACATTTCTGAAATCCATAACTTAGACACAGTCACCTCTGATAACAGATCACTCTAAATTTTGTAATGTAGACACATGGATTTTCTATAAAGCTGCTTTGAAACAATGTGTATTGTGAAAATAAAAGCAAATTTAATTGAATTATTATTTCTCTTTTCCACATGTTCACAACAGCATGAACTCAGTCTCAATAACATCAACCTGTCCAGGGACAGCGGGTGGAAGTTAGCTTTTTTTGCTATAACCTAGCACATGACGTTTCATGTTTTTTTGTGCATTGTCCCTGATCAAATAAAGAAATCCTAAATAATGATAAAAATAGAAATCATTTATTATTACTATTATTATTATTTGCTTGTGACTTAAAGATTGCCATGTACAGCACAAGTTAATGTTCAATTCTTAAAATCCAATCTTGAAATTCACATCATGATTGTAAACTGCTATGCCCCCGTACAAGCCTGTAACTGACTGTGGAGTAACAGCTTGCAGGACCGCAGCTCCGTGGACACATGGTGCACAGAGGTGAATCCCAGCAGAGCAAAGCTGCAGCGGCCCTCAGCAAAGTGCAAGTCTGTTCTCTCAGCTGATGAGCTCCACAGTGTCTGTGAGGCTAATCAGGGAGCAGCCGGACCCTGCTCTACAGGCGCAGTCACAGAAGCAGATGGCCAATTCTAGAGAGAGAGAGACCGAGAGAGAGGAAAGGAAAGAGGGAAGGAAGAGGGGGGGATGAGTAAGAGTCAAGCACGCAGTAAAGATCAGCCGGCCGTCTCTGCTGGATAAAGCTGCCTCAGTGGATAAGCAGCGACCAGAAGCGGAGCTTCCTGACAGTTTGCCTTGCACTAACTAAACTCTTGGAGTAAATCAATAAACTAATTGGAATCTGTCAGCACTTGGAGATGTGTTATCGTTCAGTGCATCTTTGTTGTTTTGGGTAAGGTCTACACAAGTGGGGAGGGGGGCTGTCAGTTTTGTGTCTGTTTATCTCTGTAATGATTTTTTTTTAAAGATAGTGAGTGAACAAACCAAAACATATTCTAGGTTTTCAGTGTTATTAAGGTGCCTGGTCAGTTGATGCCAATATGTTGTAATCAAATGCCATAATTTCCTATATTTCCCAACCGTTCAATAGGGTCTATGATTGTTAGGGAGCAGGAGAGGATCAGCCATTTTAGTTAGATAATAATTAATTATTAGTATTCAGTGGTTATATGCAGAAACAAGCGATATCATATGCAATCATATGTATGTAAAATAACGTGTTCACCAACATTAAACAGCATATAGCCTAAATAAAATCGAAATGAAATTCCAGGACGAGCTGTAGGACTGTGAAGCTTTGCTGGTGTTGATGGACTCGATCTATGTTTTGATCATCGTTCTGAATCCGAGACGTAGTCTTTTTTCTCAGCTTTTTGCTCAAAATGTTGCTTTTTTTATGAAACTTTCCCACATTCAAGTGTTACTAAAACACAGAATGCATGACGCTATAATAAAATGAGTGTTTTTGTTTAAAAGCAGAGGGTCTTTTCTTTCTTTTGATATAGGCATTGCATGTTCAAATATTCATACAACAAAATACCCTGGGGGCCATTAAACTTTTGTGAAAATTATCAAAAAACTCTGGTGGTGGGCAGCTGACAACTTTTTATTTTTTAACGCTGACAGGGAAAGTGAACACATCCAAACTTTAAGGCATTCACTCATACTGTAGGTTGATTCCACTGAAAAGTATAAATAAGTAAAGTCACCTTTATTTCTATAGTGCATTATACAAAACAGATTGTTTGAAAGCATCTTCACAGTAATAAACAGGAAAATATGAATCAATGATGCAGACTTCTTATAGATATAACTCTAAAATTCTGCTGTATAGCAGCTCTACAGAAGGCAATAGTGTCATTTATACAGCTCAGTTCCGTTCAGTGTTGATTCAGTTCAGTTTAATGACTGTGTAAAGTTCATTAATTATGAAATAAATTCAGTTACACTAGAAATAATACTGTTGCTCTATCAAAATATTATTTTGTTTACATCTTAGCCAGCTTGACACATCAGCACTGTCCCAATAAATGGCGTGAGTTTGGGGGGTTGTCCAGCCAATAGAAAATGTTTAAAGTCTGTTTGAGAACAGTAATTCGATTAGATATTCAATTATGTGAAAACAGTGGTGAAAAGATGACTTGCTTCGCCTTTAAAGGACAGTTCTCTCTCATCATTTAATCACCCTTATGTTGTTCTAAATCTGAATGATTTTTTTTATACATATAATCAGTGGTATCCATTGTTCTGTTGACATTTGACTTTAATTGTATGGACAAAAACCGTTGAAACATTCTTCAAAATATCTTCTTTTGTGTTCCGAAATAAGGTCATTCAAATTTGGAACAACATGAGGGTAAGGAAATGATGCATTATTATTGCTTAGTTGATCTTTTCTTTCTTTCTTTTAGCCAATGACACTCAGAATATCAGTGTATAGAGGCGGAGAAAGACAGTTTGTAACATAATTGTACAAAAGTAGAAACTACTGTTGATCAGAACTTGCTGCAGATTGGGGTATTTAACATCCCTTTTTTTTTTACAGGATCCAAAAAACGCCCGACATGGATGAGCTATCTTTTTTTTTGTGCGAGTAAAGTGTCTTGCTTTCATCTCATGTCATCTTCTTCAACATGATTTGAGCTGCAGTAGTAGCTACACACTTCTTTTCATTCTTATGACGAGTGGAAACTAGTGATGAGGTCCAATATATGCCAACTATATTAATAAGTGTCAACCAGATTACTGGTGCTAGATTATTTACATTATCATATATGTATTAACATAAAATCAATATTTCAGTGTTCTCATCAATACCGGTGGTTTGGTGACACATTAATGTAAAGCGAAAAGGGATTTCTACAACCAGCCAACTGTTGATAGAAGTAAGAAAGCAGAACTTTTCTGTCATCGCTGATTTATTTCTTGACTTGGGAGCCAAAGCACCGAGCAGAAGTGGAGAATTGTGGGGGAACACCAGACTTTATCAGTAATGAGACTGTGGATCCCTGCAGTTCTGTTCCTTGACAAATGATAAATGTTTTTCATACCAGGCCGAAAAGCTACGCTCAACTGCCTTGGTTCCTTACATGCTGCGGGTTCATGCACAAGTACTTTAATAAGTACAATCGTATACAGAGAGGAGGATTTTTTGAGAGATTTCTTTTATTTTGGGTTAGTTGCATTACCAGACACATGTTTTGAGTCAACCGTGATCCACCATAAATAATAAAGAAATCTTTTTCTCATTGGCCATATGGACTCCTCCTCCTCGTTCTGCATGAGCAGCATGTCAGAGATATTATCCCTCACACAGCTGGAGACCACATTAGACATGCAAAATGCCAACAACAGGCCACTATCAATTCTGTGTACTGTTTGGTGCTCTGCACGCTTGCACAGAGGGCTCTAATTATTTCACTAGTTGCTCAAAGTTGCCAAGTTTGTGCTGTGAAAAGGGAAGCAATTATTTTCATCTTTTTCTCTCTCTCTTCCTTTTGTGCTGTGTGTCTGCGCTGGCACATGAGTTGCAAACATCCCCCCTAATCAAATCAGATCAATGAAGAATTTGTAAGGAGGCAGAGGCGTCACGAGTTGACAAATCTTGCATGTCAGACACAATGCAAAAATCGCGGGGCGGATGGAAGCGGGACGGGGGTACAGAATCAAGGCCGTGTCTGCCTGCCCCAACACCAGCTGTGCCTGCTTTATGTATGCAGCCATGGACAAACAACAGATGGGGCTCCTTCTTCAGTTTGTTGTTTAATGGTCGCTGTTTTGCTTTTCCATCCTTATTACAATTCCAATCTGCCATTTTAAGCTAAGAACTGATGGTTGTTATTCATTTACTTGCATGCAGAGTCTGTAGTAGTAAAATTACACGTTTTACATGAAACATTGAATCCGTGGCAGAAGGACACTAATCCTTAATACTGTACTTGCTGATCGAAATACTTGCTAACTACTTCCCTCTGGCAGGCATTATAGATTTAAGAACAATTTTCTCCCTCGAGCAATCTATTGAGTCCATTATATTATATCATATTTATAGTTTTATTTTTCATAGGTACACTACTAATGAAAAGTTTGGGGTCAGCATGATTTTTTTTTTTTTTTTTGAAGGAAATATTTTATTTTATTCAGCAGGGTGCATTCAGGTTATTACATACCAGCAGGTTATTCAGAAATGCATTCAATTGATCAAAAGTGGCATTAAAGACATGCATAATGTTAGAAATCTTTTCTATTTCAAATAAATGCTGTTCTTTTAAAATTTCTTATCAAAGAATCATTTAAAAAAATTATCAGTTTCCACCAAAATAATAATCTGCATATTAGAATGATTTTTGACGGATCATGTAATAAGTAATGATGCTGAAAATTTTGCTTTAACAACACAGGAATAAATTACACATAAAGACCCCCTGTTGTGAAAATCAAGTTTTTAATGTTGGTTATATGTCTATGTGGTGTTTTTAAAATGATTTCAGACAAACCATGTGTAAAGTCATGTCAACACCATTACAGAGTATTTTCTCTTTAAAACTGCAGTGAACCAAAGACAGTCTCAAAAACGCGGTTTGAAATCACTGGTGTTTCTGACGTCACAAACTACCTTGTAGCCAATCACGTCAACGTCCGGGCGGGCGGGCGGGCTTTAGCATATCATTAACTATGACTGCACTGAAGCAGTGGAGGCTCAAGAGAAGTCAGGTTATCCCGGTATACTTTTCTGTTGATATGAAAATATCTGGTACATTTAGCAATATAGCAGGTGATTTATGATGTATAATACAATGTTATGGTGAACTATGGCAACTATTATGCCTTTCTCGACTGATGTTCTAAGTTGTTCAAAGCGTTTATATGCATGCTGATTTTTAGAAGGCAGCTTTCTGACTCTGAGGTGAACAGGAACATGGTTCTCTTACGAGAGTATCTCTCGTACTGCGTAATATCTTACGCTATGGGGAAAACTCTTTTCCTCGAGATATTGAAGCCAAAAATTATCCTTAATTTTAAACATGCAAAACGCTTTGCAGCAGCAAGCAGACAAGGGCGAGACGGCTCGCGCGCCCATTGGCTGCCCTGCTGGAAAAGCTGCAGCCTATCGAGGTGAGGCACTGCGTGACGTAATGACGAATGGGGACGCTTCGCGCCCATTTCGTCATGTCCCGCCAGTAGAGGCGTGGTCTCGCCCTATAAATACCCCCTCGATAGCTGAATTTCCTCTGATTTTTCTACTCTTCACGCGAAGCTCACGCATCGCTGGATCCAGAGTGAGAAGCCGCGCCGTTGACCTGTAGCCTTATCAGCGGGACGTGCCATTCTGAAGTCGCTGGCCCAGCCGCCTTCAACCGCCGTACCTGCTGCGCTTTCCGGCGTACTATATCCTTTTACTCTGCTAAGTGTGTGTGTGTGTTTGCTTACGTGACGCAACACCTATTCTCTGTTCTAAAAGAGCTGCGTCTTTTTAAAGATGCCTTTCTGTGGCTCGTGCCGCTCCCAACTCAGTGATGAGGACCGTCACGTCATCTGTGTGTCCTGCCTGGGTCACGAGCACGCGGCTATCGCGCTCGTGGATGGTGGATGCCCGCACTGCGAACTTCTGCCCATGGTGACTCTGAGGACTCGCCTGGCGTCGTTCTCTGAGCCCGCGTCCCAGCCTTCTCTGCCGCGCCGCAAGAAGCGTCGCGCCCAGCGCGCTCCCGAGCCTTCTCCAGCCCGCCAAAGCTCGCCGGTTCGCCCGCCTGCTTCGCCGGCTTCACTTGAGTCGCTCCCGGACGGACAGCGCCCGCCGTCTGCCGCCGCTTCCGCTCCCGAGTTGGACGAACCCGCTGAGGTATGCTCTCTTGTGGCTTCTGATAGCGAGGATTGGGCGAGCTCTGTGGACCTCCCCCCCGCTGACATATCTAGCCAACCCTCTGGAAAGAGACCCGGCATTGAGGCTGAGCTGATGCGTCTGCTCACCCAGGCCGTGGAGTGCATCGGCCTCGAGTGGGAGGCGCCTGCTTTGCCGCTGCGCAACAGACTCGACGGGCGCTTTCTCAAGAAGGACGAAGCCCCGTCTAGGTCTAGGGCCGCCCCCTTCCTTCCTGAGCTCCACGACGAAGTCGCTAAGTCATGGACTGCCCCTTTCTCCGCCAGGATGCGCACTTCCACCTCTGCGGCTTTTTCCTCTGTCGTCGGCGCGGGAGATAAGGGATATCTCTCCATTCCTCCTGTGGAGGCGGCGGTCGCGTCGCATCTCTGCCCGCCCTCTGCGGGACGGCGCGTGCAGACGACGCTTCCCTCTAAAGCCTGCCGGGTGACGTCATCGCTGCACGGGCGTGCTTACACAGCCGCTGGACAGGCGGTCTCAGCGCTGCATACTATGGCGATCTTGCAGATCTACCAGGCCGACCTTCTCCTTAAATTGGACGAGGAAGGGCCGGGCGCTGTCAGTGTGGCGGATTTACGAGGCGCTACGGACCTGGCTCTACGCGCCGCTAAAGCCGCTGCTCAGGCCATGGGGCGGAATATGGCCTCTCTCGCCGTTGCTGAGAGACATCTGTGGTTGACGCTGTCTGAGATGTATACCTCTGTATCCTCGACGCGCCCATTTCCCCTGCGGGCCTCTTCGGATCTGCCGTCAAAGATTTCGCGGACAGATACTCTGAGGTGCAGAAGACTTCGCAGGCCATGAAGCACTTCCTTCCGAAGCGCTCGAGCTCCGCTGCAGGTCGCTCTAAGCAGCCGTCTGCTCGCAGCTCGCAGCCTCGGCCTGCATCGCCCTCAGCCGCCGCTTCACAGCGCCGCCAGTCCCGGGATCAGAGACCGCGCTCTCGCTCTGCTGGACGCCGCCCCGCTCAGCGCGGGCCCCGGCCTAAGATTGAGCTCAAGCCCGAGGCCTCGAAGCTTTCCTAGCCACTCTAGGGAAGCGACGGTGTTCGGATCCCGCTGCGGCCGGTTCCCCACCGAAACGATTCGCTCGTTCAGTTCCTTGCGATGTGACTGTGCCAGTGTATTTAGCAGTGAAGCAGCCGGTGTCTCAGCCCGCTTGCCTGCACACAAAAGCCGTTTTCATGGCTACCCAGATAAATCCAATAAAGAGTGTATTTTCTGGTATACCGGCCACGGCCGATGGTGTTATGAGTGTTGTAAGAATGCCCACGCCCCAGTGCCCATTCCCACACCCAGACACAGCCCGCCACGGTGCGAGGCTAGCACACATAAATCTGACTCAGGTCGATTGTGCACACAATGTAGTCAAAGCGCCCATACAATGCCCGCTCACGCTACATGCCGCGTGTCCCTTGGTTTCTGTAAAAACGAAACCAACACACGTTCTATCGGCTCCGACCGAAAGCGTGTACAATGCAGTAGATGTGCCCGTAAGTTTGCGCCCACATCCCCCTGCAAGCACGCCGAATCCCACGGGATTCGCCCCGCTCACTCTCGCTGTGCGTCCCGCCATAGAGAATTTGAGCGCGGCCAGGCTGCCCGCTGTGTTCAGCGCGCCCCCCGCCTCGAACGCCGTGAACACGGCGTTGTGTACTGCAGGGTACCAGGTACTGCATTCTACCTCTAGCTATTCACGCAGAAGCGTGGTCAAAGCTACCCGGGGTATCAGACTGGGTGCTGAACACTATAAAGAGAGGCTACTCGCTACAATTCGCACGACGTCCCCGCCGTTATACGGCGCGCGTCGAGACTACGGTGAGAAGTGATGTATCTCATCTACTTCGAGCCGAGATAGCGAAACTGCTGAGCAAGGGGGCCATAGAGCCCCTTTCTCAGGATCAGAGCGAAGGGGGCTTATACAGCAGATATTTTCTGGTACCGAAAAAAGATGGGGGCTTCAGGCCCATTCTAGATCTGAGACAGCTGAACAGAGCGCTTGTGAAACGCCAGTTCAGGATGCTTACGACCAGGGGAATCCTCGCGCAAGTGCGCCAAGGGGACTGGTTTATGTCAATAGATCTGAAAGACGCCTATTTCCAAATACAAATAGTGTCCCATCACAGGCGATTCTTGAGATTCGCGTTCGAGGGCCAGGCATATCAATACACAGTCCTGCCGTTCGGCCTGTCCTTGGCACCCCGTACATTTACGAAGTGCATGGACGCGGCTCTCGCACCCCTGAGGCTTCAGGGCATGCGAGTTATGAACTACTTGGATCTAGCTCGATCTCGGTCAGAGCTCATAGAACACAGGGCCACACTGCTCGAGCACCTCGAGAAGCTGGGCCTGACAGTCAACTGGGAAAAGAGCTCGCTGTGTCCCAGCCAGAGGATTTCTTTCCTGGGAACAGTGTTAGACTCGCTGTCCATGACGGCACGCCTGTCACCGGAGCGCGTACTAAGTATTCAGCGCGTCGCGGAATCCTTCCGCCACGGCTCTATAGTCCCGCTCAGACAGTTTCAAAAAATGCTGGGCCTGATGGCCGCAGCATCCTCTGTACTCCAGCTGGGCCTGCTTCGCATGCGCCCACTGCAGAGGTGGCTGAAACCACGGGTCCCGCCCCGGGCTTGGACCACGGGCCGGTGTTGCCTCAGGGTCGACCGATGGTGTGTTTCGGCCCTGGAACCCTGGAAAGCAACCAGCTGGTATCAGACTGGTGTGAGTCTGGGGACCGCCTCAAGGGTGAAAGTGGTGTCTACGGACGCCTCCACCACGGGGTGGGGAGCGCTGCTCGAGGGCAGACCGCTGGCTGGCCTATGGTCAGAGCGGGAGAAGCTCCTTCACATAAACTGCTTGGAAATGATAGCAGTCGACAAAGCGCTACGGCGTTTCCGTCCCCTGATAAAGGGCCACCACGTCTTGGTCCGATCGGACAACACGTCAGTGGTGGCGTACATAAATCGCCAGGGCGGCGTCGGGTCCACACGCCTTTGCAGGCTGGCGGAACCCCTCTTGGTCTGGGCCCAGCGCAACCTCCTTTCTCTGAAAGCGGCGCATGTGCCTGGGCACCTGAATACGGGTCCAGACAGGCTGTCCAGAGACAACGTCCCAACAGGAGAATGGTCGCTGCATCCGCAGACGGTCCAGCTGCTGTGGGAGACGTTTGGCAGAGCGCAGGTGGACCTGTTCGCGTCCCGCGAGAACGCTCACTGCCCAGTATTCTTCTCAAAAAGCAGGGACGCGCTGGCCCATACTTGGCCCAGCGGTCCCCTGTATGCTTTTCCCCCCGTCTCGCTCCTGCCTCAGGTGCTGGAGCGGATCAGGGAAAATGGATGCCCAGTGCTGCTTGTAGCTCCGCTCTGGACGAACCAGGTTTGGTTTCCGGTCCTGATGCGGCTGGCCAGCACTGCCCCGTGGCCTATACCATTGAGGAGAGATCTCCTCTCTCAGGCAGAGGGCTCGATTTGGCATCCTCGCCCGGATCTGTGGTCCCTGCACGCATGGGCCATCAACGGGTACCCGCTAGCCTCCCGGAAGGAGTGCTAAACACGATCGCGCAGGCTAGAGCTCCGTCTACCAGACGGCTCTATGCCTCGAAATGGTCGGTGTTCTCTACTTGGTGTCGAGCCCGTGGCCTTGCACCTGTGGACTGCGGAGTTAAGGAAGTGCTTGCCTTCCTTCAGGAGCTGATGGATAAGGGTAGGACCCCATCCACGCTCAAAGTTTATGTGGCGGCCATAGCAACGTTTGCTAAACCGGTGTCTGGCCAGTCACTAGGGAAAAACGACTTGGTCGTGCGTTTCCTACGAGGAGCCCGGAGGTTAAACCCTCCCAGGCCCCCTTCAGTCCCGGCTTGGGACCTTTCCACGGTCTTGGAGGCCATGAAAGGCGCCCCGTTTGAGCCGATCCAGCTGTCGGACATGAAGCACCTGTCCCTTAAGACGGTGTTTCTGTTGGCTCTCGCTTCAGTGAAGCGTGTAGGGGACTTGCAGGCGCTTTCTGTAAGCGCGTCATGTCTGGAGTTTGGGCCTAACGACTCAAAGGTCGTACTCAAACCGAGGCACGGCTACGTGCCGAAATCCCTCAATACACCGTTTAGGGCCCAGGTAATTTCCCTGTCTGCCCTTCCGGTTCTCGATGAGGAGAGGGACGCGAGTCTCCTTTGCCCTGTCAGGGCGTTAAGGGCTTATGTGTCCCGCTCGGCTGGTTTCAGACAGACCGAGCAGCTTTTCGTGTTGTTTGGCGGCCGTTCTAAGGGACTTGCCGCTTCAAAACAGAGCCTATCCAGATGGATAGTGGATGCCATAGCGCTGGCTTACACTTCCAAGGGCCTGCAGTGCCCATTGGGTGTCAAGGCGCACTCCACGAGAGGCGTGGCCTCGTCGTGGGCATGGTATAGCGGGGTCTCCTTGCAAGATATCTGTACGGCTGCGGGCTGGGCCTCGCCGTCTACATTTATCAAGTACTATAACCTGGAGGTGCCCGCCTTACAAGCTAAGCTTCTGGCGGTCTGAACTTCGGGCTTATTGGCCGCCATGCGGCTTATGTGTACCCCTACGGGTCTGTACCCCTATGGGACCTTTATGAGGGAGTGATGGTTCTAGCCTCTCCTCCTCTACTCTGTGTGAGTTGTGGTGATTGTGCACTAGATGCGCCCCGGCCTTGGCCCCGGGACTCTGGTGTTGGATCCCTGTCCGCACGGCGTGTTGCATGGTGTTCCCCATAGCGTAAGATATTACGCAGTACGAGAGATACTCTCGTAAGAGAACGTACTCGGTTACTAACGTAACCTCGGTTCTCTCTAGAGAGGGAACGAGTACTGCGTATCTTGCCGTGCTTGGAATACGCTCTGGTTCGCTTCGGCGTTGAAAAATCAGAGGAAATTCAGCTATCGAGGGGGTATTTATAGGGCGAGACCACGCCTCTACTGGCGGGACATGACGAAATGGGCGCGAAGCGTCCCCATTCGTCATTACGTCACGCAGTGCCTCACCTCGATAGGCTGCAGCTTTTCCAGCAGGGCAGCCAATGGGCGCGCGAGCCGTCTCGCCCTTGTCTGCTTGCTGCTGCAAAGCGTTTTGCATGTTTAAAATTAAGGATAATTTTTGGCTTCAATATCTCGAGTAAAAGAGTTTTCCCCATAGCGTAAGATATTACGCAGTACTCGTTCCCTCTCTAGAGAGAACCGAGGTTACGTTAGTAACCGAGTACGTTTGTGTAACATTAGGAACACATTATTAGCTGTTATATAACGTATTCAAGCAAAAGGCTAATCATATTTATTATCGTTATGTGTCCGACGTTGTAAAGAGCGAGACCTTTGTGCACGGTTTACTACAGTAACTTGAGTAAAAGTTGTGTGAGTGAGTGGAGGCGGGGCTAATTAGCATATTCATGGATGGGTATATTAAATGAAGCAAGGGTGTACATTAAAGCTATTTTAAGGCATGAAGCTTTATTTTACTGGAAAAACTATTTAAATATGTAATTTTGGTGATCAAATATGAGTTTTAAGGGATGCAATTATTGACTACTGGGGGGCCTTAAGAAAAAAAAATGGTTTGATCAAATAAATGCAGCCTTGCTGAGCATAAATTTATTATTTCAAAAACAATAGGCCCCAATGCAACCTTTGTGTAAAAATGTAATATTGCTGGCAAAAAAAAAAAAAAAAAAATCTGGTATTTTATTCATCTAAGTAGTTTAAATATACATGCACAGAAAATGTGCATACTATACATATAAACTGTATACTAGAGCAATAGTAAGAGTATGCTAGCATGCTAAATGGGCTACTGCAGTCTACGAAAAATATTAAGCTTTTTGTTATAAGTAAACAAAATGATTATTAAAGCCATCAATGAATTGCTCTTTGCCTGTCCATG
Source organism: Chrosomus eos (assembly GCA_036326025.1). Classification (NCBI taxonomy): domain Eukaryota; kingdom Metazoa; phylum Chordata; class Actinopteri; order Cypriniformes; family Leuciscidae; genus Chrosomus; species Chrosomus eos. Next base: position 25,050,684 of record CM070820.1, on the reverse strand, counting down.
TAAATGTCTCACTTATTACCTTGTAGACATTGAGACTATCTTAGTTCTGGTGTATGGTTGCCGAAGTGATTTACAGAAATGAATGAGTCTTCTAATCAAGCTGAGAGTGAATTAGACCTTGATAATGCACCAGAGATAAAGAGCGACACATGACTTTACCGTCTATGCAATGACACCTGCCCAGTGGTGCAAATCCACCAAATAGATCTTAATGAAATGAGAATGTGTTCTGCCGCCATTACAACAAATACCTCTAGTGTGTCAAGGCTATTTATGAACTGAAGGTTCTGAGATGTTAGGAGATTAGTTTAAGCATCAGAGCAAATGATGAAAAGTATGTGGATTTGATTAGCTGCTGCGTCTGAAAATATTGATATTGATGTTTACTCTCATAATGAAAGCTTGCGAAGAATAAATGGTGGATGATTTGCTTACTTTTTGAATGGGACGTCGTCAGTGGCCAGGGAGTCAGTCGCTTCGAAGGTGTCCCGTTGTCAAAACCACTCGAGTGCACTGAAACGTACAATCCTTGAAAATTACAAAAATGCTTTGGCTGCTCATTATATTTACTTCAGAAATGTCTGCTTAAGTCTCCCAAGAGTAATTATATAAAGACAAAATCTTATTTTTCTGTTTTTAAAAGAGTAATTGTCTATCATCTCTAATGTACATGATGCGTAACAGTCCTGCAAATATTTTTGTGAAGTATTATATAGGATTTAGAGTTTTTTTCTGCAATTTTATTCTACTGAGATTCTACAAATCACATTTTAGACAAACACAATAACTAAACGACGACAGTATAAGACAATAAAGACAAAAGTACCAAAAAAACCCAAACAATATAAACAGGTATGCTTCTTACTATTTTTGGAGAACCATGATATTTTTTTTTTTTTTTTTTTCAGGATTCTTTGATGAATAAAATAGTTTTAAAAAATGACTATTTTATAAATTACATTTTTGGTAACAGTGTCTTTACCCTAATCCTTTCTGAATATAAGGTATTTATAAAAAATAAAAATAAAAGTCTTACTCACTCCAAACTTTTGAAAGGTAGTGTACATACATGTGTTTTTCTTAACCAAAAAAATGCAGGGCAAGTTATTATGACAACAGCTACTGTACAATGCACATACACATTGATGAATGATTAGTGGATGAAAGCCTTTGTTAATTTCACAATTATATGTTCATGATATACTAATTCACATCGTGGGGAATTTTGAAAGTGGAATGAAGCACAGACTTATTTGTTGTTGTTGAGGCTTTCTTAAAGAATTTATAAAGATATGATAATTAAAAAAAACAGTAAGGAATATCTAATTATAGGATGACTATTTAGGAAGTGAAACCCACAGCATAATTAATCACAATCCACTGCAAGCCAATTAGCTCTTTCCGTTGCCCCGCCCCCTCTCTTCAGTATTGCAAGTTGCCGTCACTCGTTATTGTTCAACTGCATTGAACTGACAGATGCGGCAGCAGACTCTCTTTCTCCCTACCTTATGAAGTAATAACATGGCTGACTGACCTTAACAGGAAGTCAGCAGTGATAAGCGGTTGACATTCGACAGCTCTGTGCATATAAAAGCCAGTGAAAATGACCCCGTGTCTCTGGCTGTTGCCAGTACAAACGACAGAAAAAGAGGAATGTGCACTCGGGAAAGATAATGTATTCTTTTAGTATGATTCCTAGATATTTAAAACCTGTATGTTTGGTGTGATTGTGTTTCTCTGTGAAGATGGTAAGAAAAGGGTTGGCCGAGAGGGGAGGAGGGGTTGTACTACGCCTTTCGACAATGATGAATGTGTTTAGGGCAGAAGTACCTGCGTGAGAGAAGCCGAGGTTTCCATGATGAAATGCTGCATTGTAATTTGCCACCTTGTAATTTGTAAATTCTCCCACCTCCACTTCATCTTTTATCCATCTACCTCCCTTTTCTTCATGCGATTGCACTGTGAAAACTGTCTGTGAATCTAAAAAACTCATCGGATCTTTAATTAGAGCTAACAACACAACATCTGTCGTATGCTGAAATCAGTGTGGTTTTTACAGTTACAAATCTCTTGATAATAATACCAACCTGGATCCTGTAAAGGTGAAAACCAAACTGTTCAGTGTTTAGTAGTCAGTTTAAAGCTGTAACACTGTAGATATCAGTGACATCCAATGCAATGTTTGGGGTCGATGAGATTTATGTAGTGTTTTTGAAAGAAGTCTCTGCTCACAGAGGCAGCATTTATTTGATCAGAAATACAGTACAAACCGTAATATTGTGATATTATTATAACTTAAAATAACTTTTTTTCTTTTTAATATATGTTAAAATATAATTTATTCCTTTGATGAAAAGCTGAATTTTCAGCATCATTACTCCAGTCTTCGGTGTCACATGATCCTTCAGAAGGATCTGTTATTCCTGTTATTATCGATGTAACAACAATTGTGCTGCCTAATATTTTTGTGGAAACCGTGATACGTTTGTTTCAAGATTCTTTGACAATTCAAAAAATAAAAACAACATCATTTATTTGAAATAGAAATGTCTTTACTGCCACTTTGATCAGTTTAATGTGTCCTTGCAAAATACATTAATTTATTTATTTAGCAAAAAAATATACTGACCTGATTTTTTAATGGTTAGATTTCCATTTGTTGTTTACACAGGTGCTGGATTTAAGACCTTACACTTTCAACAAGCAACCAATGTTTTTTGACAGATCGTTTTATGTCTGGCATAATCCGATTCGGCAAAATAAATGCATCAGATTCCCCCTGAGCTCTATATTATTATTATACATTTTGATATCCATGAATTTTTAATTCCCAGCACTTTATATATTCATAAAAAGAAAGCATTCCTGCCAGTTTAAGATGAATCATTATGTTGTATTCCTCATTTTTAAGTCACTTTGCATAAAAGTGTCTTCTATGTGATGAGATGCAAATGTAGAGGAGAATTAATAAATGCAAGCTATTGGTTGGATCTCCACTTGTGTAGCATCAGTAAAAATGGCAGACAGTTCAAAATCTTTTATCTGAATTATTCACTAAGTGAAGAAACGACAATAGTGTTTGATCTTTTTCTTTAGAGTCTGAGGTGGGAGTTGTTGTGCAGTTGGGCATGAGAAATATCACACAGCAAATCATCAGAAGCGATGCAAATGCAATGACAGTTTCCCTCCATTTGAAGTAATCATAAGTCTCTCAGTGGGAGTTGCCCTCCTTCCACGGGCATTTCCATATCATGATATCCATGTACACATGTGTTTTGTTGTGAGACTGTATTTCATGGCTCAGTCTATTTAAGATGGATACTGGGTGGATTTAACATGTAACTAATCCATTTCCTGTTTGTTTCACTTTTTTGTGCAGGGTCTTCATGAGGAATGTCAGTACCTCTTTCAACCTCAGCTCATTGTTCAGAGGCTCATTGGCATTTCAGTGCTGTATCCTGGTTACTTTATTGACCAGATGATTCCTCTTCACAATAGATCTGTACTCTACAAGTGAGTGACTAATTTTAAATGAACACACCCCACACACACACACACACACCACACCACACACACACCACACCACACACACACACACACACACACACACACACAACACACACACACACACACACGTTGAGTGCAACAGCATTATGACGACTCACCATAGGCGTAATGGTTTTTATACTGGACAAACTATATATTCTATCCCCTTACACTGCCCCTGTCCCTAAACCTACCCATCACAGGAGACATGCTGCATTTTAAAATGTTCAATAAAACATTGTTTTTTATGTTTTTTAAGCCATTTGATTTATGAGGACTTTTGAAATGTCCTCATAAACCACCCATAAGTTGTAATACCAGTGTGATACACGTCATTATAAAAGTTTGTGTCCTCTCATAAACCAACCCACAAAACACAACACACACACACACACACACACACACACACACACACACACACAACACACACACACACACACACACACACCACACACACACACACACACACACACACCACATTGTGTTTTCATGTTTTCCTGGGGATTTCCATAGATATATTTTATACTGTACAAACTGTATCTATTTTCAAAAAAGATCACTTAGTATGATTAGTAAACAAAAACTATTTCTAAAGCTAGGTCTTCTAAACATTAGATCACTCACACCTAAGGCAGTTATTGTAAATGAAACAGTCACAGATACTAACATTGATGTATTTTGCCTTACTGAAACCTGGCTTAAACCAAATGATTATTTCGGTCTAAATGAGTCTACTCCACCAGGATACTGTTATAAGCATGAGCCCTGTCTGATCGGTCGTGGCGGCGGTGTTGCAACAATCTACAGAGATATTCTTAATGTTACTCAGAAAACAGGTCAAAGGTTTAATTCGTTTAAAGTACTTGTGCTAAATGTAACGCTCTCAGATGTAAGAAAGAAATCCCTATTCTCTTTAGCCTTGGCTACCGATATAGACCTCCAGGGCCTTACGCTGATTTCCTAAAAGAGTTTGCAGACTTTCTCTCAGATCTATTGGTCAACGTCGATAAAGCATTAGTTGTTGAAGATTTTAACATACACGTAGATAATTCAAATGATGCGTTAGGGGCTCCGTTTACAGATTTACTAAACTCATTTGGGGTGAAGCAAAATGTCACCGGAACAACTCATCGTCTTAATCACTCGATTTAATTATATCATATGGAACCCGATATAGATATCATTCCACAAAGTGATGATGTCACTGACCATTACATGGTAACTTGCATATTACGTACTGCTGTAATATGTCATGCTGTGCCACGCTATCGACCAGTCAGAACAATCCTTCCATCCACCATAGATAATTTATCAAATAGCTTACCTGATCTATCTCAGCTGCTGCCTGAACCCAAACAAACAGATGAACTAGACGAACTAACTAGCACTATGAGCACCATTCTCTCTAGAACATTGGATAGCGTTGCACCCATTAGATTAAAAAAGGTCAAAGAGAAAAGTCATGCACCTTGGTACAACAATACTACGCATGTTCTAAAGAGAGAAACCCGTAATTTAGAGCGTAAATGGAAACAAACTAATTTAGAGGTCTTTAGAATCGCGTGGAAAAACAGTATGTCACATTAAAAAAGGCTCTAAGAACAGCCAGGGCTGAGCACCTCAGCAAATTAATAGAAAACAACCAAAACAATCCAAGGTTTTTTTTTAACACCGTGGCTAGACTAACAAATAAACAGAAGTCGTCTGAACAAAATACCTCGTTACAGTTTAGTAGTAATGATTTCATGAACTTCTTCACTGAGAATATTGAAAGCATCAGAACCACAATTGTAAACGTTCAATCTTTGCTCGCGCCTTATAATTCAGCCTCAATTATCACCCTGCAAGAACAATTCCAATGCTTTACAACTATAGAACAAAAAGACTTAAATAAGCTTATCACTTCTTTTAAAACAACAACATGTTTATTAGATCCTATACCAACTAAACTACTGAAAGAAGTGTTACCTATAGTGGAAGAGCCTCTTCTCAATATTATTAACTCGGCTTTATCTTTAGGTCATGTTCCAAGAACGTTCAAGCTGGCAGTAATAAAACCTCTTATTAAGAAACCACAATTAGATCCAAATAACCTAGCAAATTACAGACCCATTTCAAATCTTCCATTTATGTCTAAAATACTAGAAAAGGTTGTGTCCGCTCAACTGGCTCTTTCTTGCAAGAAAATGACTTCTATGAAAAGTTTCAGTCTAGATTCAGGCCACATCATAGCACTGAAACTGCGCTAGTTAAAATTACAAATGATTTACTTTTAGCATCTGACCAGGGCTGAATTTCAATACTAGTTTTATTTGATCTTAGTGCTGCGTTCAATACTATAGATCACACAATACTCTTAGATTGACTACAAAATTATACTGGTGTAAAGCATTAAGCTGGTTCAGATCATACTTATCTGGCCGCTACTATTTTGTCTATTTAAATGGAGAAAAATCTATCATGACTTCTGTAAACTATGGAGTGCCGCAGGGATCTGTGTTAGGCCCTCTATTATTCTCAATATATATGATGCCACTTGGAAATATTATAAGGAAACATGGAATTAGTTTCCATTGTTATGCTGATGACACTCAAATATATATTTCATCACGGCCGGATGAATACGCTAAATTATCCAAATTGACAGATTGTGTTAAAGATATAAAAGATTGGATGATGCGTAATTTTCTTTTATTAAATCCAGACAAGACAGAGGCACTACTTATCGGTTCGAAAAACCATCCGCAAAACCTCGCACAACACAACTTTAACATAGTAGGATGCCCTGTTACTTTATCCGCTACAGTAAAAGACCTGGGTGTTATATTAGACTGTAACCTGTCTTTTGAAAAACATATTTCATATGTTACAAAAACAGCCTTTTTCCACCTTAGAAACATTGCTAAGCTACAGTACATAATATGCTATCAGTTTCTGATGCAGAAAAGTTAGTTCATGCATTCATGACCTCGAGACTAGATTACTGTAATGCTTTATTAGCTGGTTGTCCTGCATCCTCAATAAACAAGCTACAGTTAGTGCAAAATGCAGTTCTTACTAGATCAAGAAAATATGATCATATAACACCGATTTTATCATCACTACATTGGTTACCCATAAAGTTCCGTATTAATTACAAGGTATTGCTACTGACTTATAAAGCCCTAAATGGTTTAGCTCCAGTCTATTTAATGGATCTTCTATCGCTTGATGGAGTTTTTCGGTTCCTTGCCACTGTTGCCTTTGGCTTGCTCAGTTGGGGATATTCAAATGAATTAACCAATCATTAATACCATTGATCAGCCCTACCTAACATGATGTTTTTTTTCCACTAAGAAACATACATTATGTTATTTTGTTTGATACTGTGAAGCTGCTTTGATACAATCTATATTGTGAAAAGCGCTATATAAATATACTTGATTTTATTTGATTTAATATGATTTATAAGCTGTTTTCCTCATGGGGACCAAAACATGTCCCCACAAGGACAAGGATTTCGGATATTGCTGTCTTTGTGGGGACACTTTGATCCCATAATGTAGAGTTTACCAGACTTTTAATTATCATGGGTGCATTAAATTGATCAAAAGTAACAGTAAATACATTTATAATGTTTCCACAAAAATATTAAGCAGCACAACTGTTTTCAACATTTATAATAATACGAATTGTTTCTTGAGCAGCAAATCAGCATATTAGACTGATATCTGGACCATGTGACTGAAGGCTGCGTTTACACTTGGCATTAACATGCGATCACCGTGATCCGATCAAGTAGATCGGATCATTAGCCAATCAGGACATGGTGTGTTTACATTTGTTCACATTAAGTAGCCTCTGTATCTGGATAACCGCTAGGATTTCTGTGTCCCGCATAATATTTAAAATTGGTCTTTGGCACGAGTCACGACACCAGATTAAGAGTAGGCTAAAGATGATACAAATAAAACAATGCCCCAATTGCTTTCTCTCATTCACTTTACTTTCCTATGCAATCTCCAGTAATTAGATCAAATTATTATTATTTTTTGAACGAAGGAATACTTCCAGAGTTGATCATACAAAAATAACTGGGTTGATCATGTTAAACAAGTCACATCATCGATCATCTGCGTTTGGTTATAGCGTGCAATGACTATGTTGACAGAAATGGGAGATTGATAAATATGCTGAAACAATAAAAACATTCAACATTTAAAACATTAAAAAATTCCGATTACGATTATTCCTCTGGCAGTGCAGCTCTTCATTAAGATCTCATGACTGACTGTGAGTGTACAGGCGATCGCCTCGTTCAGATAATGTTGCACAATTAAAATGAAAAATGACACGCATAGTATCATGTAAGCCTAGATAAACTGTTTTAAAGATTGACGTTTATTGTAAGGTTCAAATAAGTTTAATTTCTTGTCTAAACTGCGTCTGGCCATTATTTTCTGACAGCCACACACGGAGACTGGGCGGAGATTTGGACACGGTGGCTGGGTTGCGTTTACATTACACTGAGATCCGATCACAGTGCGTCCTCGACTACCTCCGAACCGGGACACGCTGATTGGATAACATTCCGATCAGATGTGCGTTTACACTTGTCTTTTCCAATGTGTGTGGACAACATCCAGGTCGCATCTTAGACCCCATTTACACCTGGTATTAAAATGAGATCTGTATCCAGATAAGTTTTCCGGATAATAAAAACGCATGTTAATGCAAGGTGTAAATACGTTGTGATCGGAATTGTGATCGGATCTGCCTGACCACATCTGGAGGCAGTCTGGCTCGCATTGTGTTCGGATCTTTACTAGTTGTAAACGCAATCCATACGACGTATGGCATTCGTACCTGCCAAACGTCCATCCTTCCATCCTGTACCCAGACCCTGTGGCATAATACCAAAGCGCAGCTGCTACTCTCTTTTCCACAGACACCGACGACCGCAGCAGAGTATTTCTCCGTGACAGCAGAGGCCGCAACTTCTCGCAGATGTCGAACAAATGTCGGTTCATTCTGAAGTTTGCCATCCAGTCATCTTCGCCAAAAGACCCCAAGACAATACGTTCCCACCACTCATTACTCCGTTCTCTCATCCACAGAGACTGGTTCACTGTCGTAGCATTCACAGTAGCCGCAAAAACAACAGCTGCAAACAGGGCCTGTCGTCTTTTCTGTTTGCTCCTAATAGAAAAACGTTGAAAATGACCCCTACCGCGACAGAGAAAAAGTAGAAACAGGCGGTACAGTAATAGCATCTTTAACGATCCTACACCTGTTGACAAACTTCAGCTGATTTCCCGTGCTCACGCGCAGGTGTCACTCTGGAGGACAGAGATCTGAACTCAATGTGGATAACGAGAACGCATTAAAAATACAAGGTGTAAACGCAAAGGTAAGATCAGAACACTTATTATCCGGATAACTTATCTGCAGATCTCATTTTAATACCAGGTGTAAATGGGGTCTTAATGCCAAGTGTAAACGCAGCCTGAAGACTCGAGTAATGATGCTGAAATTTCAGCTTTGACATCACTGGAAACACATTACATTTTAAATATATATATTCAAATAGAAAATGTTTATTTTAGATTGAAATAATATTTCACAATATTACTGTATATTTGATCAAAGAAATGCAACTTACTGGGCCCAAACTCTTGAAAAGTGGCGTAATAACTCTCCAAACTATTATTTTAAGATGTGAACATTTCTTTATTGGTGCCTTTGCAGAATTCCTTTCCTTATCAGACACTCAAACGCACACACTGTGCATTTCTCTCACCTTCCCTTTGCCTCTTTCTGCTCACAACACTTTACCATTCCACACACATCTTTCTCTCAAGCTTCCCTTCATTTCAGGCTTCTACTCTCATTAGGTTCAGATATTAAAGCTCTCCTCTCAATTAGCAAATAAAGTCTTTCTAAATGAAAAAGGGGAAAATGGAGGAGGGAGAGGTGATGAAATGCATTCATAAACACCAGGGTACACAGAAAAGACCTTGAGCACTGGACATTATGAAGATGGGCTTTTGTGTCATTAAAAGCTGGTTTCCTGTGGACATTTCAGAAGGACAGTAAATTACATATTGTGAGACTTGAACATTAGCTGTTTAATGGATGTCTGGATCTTAGTATACACTATAGTATAGTATATAGGATGTCTGCCTCATGAAATAACTTAATGTGTATGCAGAAATAGGAAGCATCTTATACGTAATACAATCCAGTGGACTATCCTTAATATGAACATTAAACATAGTTCTCATCATTGAGACTGACAAAGATTAAATTAAGTTTTTATAAGAATTTGTATTATTCAAACTAGGACATACTATTTAATCAGTTGTGAAATGCAAAACAATGCTGCATAAAATTGAAGAAAGTTATAGATTAACCATGCAATCATTTTTTTTTAAGGTTTTAATTTCAAGGCAAATTTCAAAGATCAAGTTTATGTTCCAAGACGCTTTTTTCCCAAAGCAATCCAGCGGATCTGTAAACAAATTGTGTTCTGTTTGATTGAGCATTTGTTTTGCTGTTCATATCGTTAATTATCAAAAACCAACAGAAAAATCCAATTGTGTTATGGCCAAAAATGTAGATATTAATTATTTATTCTAATTTCACGGTTGTTCTCAATCTCTGTTCAATTGAAAAGGGTAACTTGCATAGCTTCCTGATTAATTGTTATTGATGTAGAAAATTAAGACCAAGCGAAATCACTTGACTGTTTTATGCATTGTCAACAAGTTTGTTGAAATGTGCTGAAGTTTAAAGTTCTCCTGAGAGTACAAAAACACGTTCCCATTCAAATTTTTCCTTGGCATTTCAATAAGCATACTAATTTTGTTCAGTGCAGTCTCTGTAGACAATGTCAGCTACAATCAGTGTAGCTTTAAAGCAGATGTCCTCTACCTTTCTCTTCTTTGTACCTGGCAGAGTGTTCATCCCAAACTACATCTCTCGGGTGAAGGTACAGCTTGTGGACTGCAATACAAAGAACAGGAGCGGGGAGAGCTGTCCGGTTCTGCTGAAGATCCGCTCGAGGGCCCCGCCGGTGCATAACTCCAGCGCAATGGACTGCAGAGAGAACGTTACCTGTGAGCTGGAGGTCTCTCTGCCATCCTGGGAGCAGTGGTACTATATTTTGGTGGAGCGTTACCTCAGTAGCTCAGATGTCTACTTTCGTATTGGTGTTCAGGTTAAAGGTAAGAACTTGTTTTAAAGAGGCCATCATATGCCCTTTTACAAAGTCTTGATTTAGACTCTACTAGATAAGGTTTTCATGTTTGAATGTTCAAAAAACCTTTTCACATACCTCTCTTCCCAGTCTATCAGAAACACTCTGATTAGTTCCTGAAGCCCCTCCCTTTGAAAAGTGCAGTGTGCTCTGATGGAGCACAAGGATCAGTACCTTGTGATTGGTCAACCGAAATGTCACACCCCTTACGATAACCGATAGTTTCAGCACACTTCTCAACCCTCTACAATAGTGCGAGTGTATATGCGACTAAATAATGTCTATCATTAGCCATTGGCTAATAAATTCTTAGATTTTACTCACCAGTGTGTGTGTGTATGTGTGTGTGTTAGAAGTATAAGTTTAGCATAGATATATTTTCACTCGCTCAACACTCTGACTGAGATCTTGAGAGTTTCGCTCTTCATGAAGCAATCTGTAGTATTTCAGCACAATGGATGTGCAGGGTACCTGTATTTGACGTACCGTAAACACTAGTGTGAATGCGCACAACTCGCCGTCGTTTTGCTAAGGGTGCTGTGTTTCTCACACACAGACAAAGAGGGAGAGCGAGAGTCTTACATACCACGCAGAATCGATGGAGTTCATTTGGAATTATTCAGCTTTTAAGAACAAGCAGGAGATATGCCGGTTTCTCTGGTAGTGGGCGGAACTAATGTGCAAATGGAAATCTCATTGGCTGGTGCTCATCTATTACATTCCCTGTTTTGATTTCAGCAAATCAGTTTAAGCAAATCCTGACAACGTGATTAATATTCATGAACCCAGCAGCTCATCAATCCTAAATGCATTGTACAGTATATTGTTATAATTACTATTATCTATTACTATGGTATCATATAATTGATGCATTGCTACTTACTATTACTGTAAATATTTTTGAGGCCACTATGTGTATAATTTATTATAATTATTTTACCATTTTACTACCAGCATATATTGAACTGGTGGAATGTATGGGCAGGAATCCTTATTGTAATGAACCAACGGTAGAATCAATATTCTGGATTCTGACATGTAGTGTGATTTCATGTTACGGGTGGAAAGCCCATGGTTAAATTACAAGTATATGAATAGGTCCATCTGGTACCATAATTTTTTAGGAAGGTGGCTTTTGGTTGCAACAATCCCTGCAGATTTTGGTGGAAATATTTTAGTCCTGCACAAATGAGATGGCAACAGCTTGATGGTTTGATCAGGGCTTCATTAATTCTTTATTAAGTTTCAACAGTACAAATGTCACAGGCATATGGCTCCAAGTCATTGTTTGGTTTCAGCATTGCAATGAATTGCATTTGAGCATATCTGGAATGTATTCAGACTTCACTGCTAGAAGGGTTTTTACAAAGGCAGCTGTTCTCATGGCCCAGGTGGAGTTGAAAAATTAAAGTGTATTTAGAGAGACAGGCTTTGTTATGAATCTCGGTGACAAATTAGAACCTCAGTGGGCTCAGATGAGGACCCTGTCATGGATTGGAACCTCCGCCTTTTTTCTGCCTGATGTTACAATGAAGTGTTGATGAATTCCTTACTTTTACGTGTCTTGAGTCATTGTGATAAATATGGCAATTGGGCTGCTCACAAAGTGTGAAATAGATGGGGGACTCAATTCAGTCACATGGACCGTATCATTGCAGCATCGGGAAGTTGCATGCTCACCTTAAAAGACTTGCTTTGAGTCAAATTTACTCTTTCTGCTTAAATCTGTACATTATATTTCAAATTACACAGCTATAGTTTATGGTACACTGATGAGCCAAAACATTATAACCAGTCACAGGTGAAGCGAATATCGTTGATCATCTCATAACTAGGCCACATTTTAAGGTCTGGGTAGATTAGAAGGTAAGCAATCAATCAGCTCTCGTAATCAATGTATTGGATGCAGGAGAAATGGGCAGGAATAAAGATCTGAGTGGCTTTGACAAGGGCCAAATTGTTATGGCAAGACGATGGAGCAAGACTTGTGGGTTGCTTCCAGTCAGCAGTGGTGAGAATTTACCAACAGTAGTCCAAAGAAGGACAAACCGAAAACAGGGTGTTGGGCTCATCGATGCTCGAGGCAGGTGGCTCATCCGTGTATGCTCATATGACCTGCTTTTGTCAGAATGTCTGATTGGATATCAATTTTTAGGGCACTTAAATATTGTGTACTATATTATAACTTAAAGTGACTTTAAAAATTGTAAATTTAAAATTGTATTTCCCCCCTCACAGGAGTGACACTTTTAGTAAAAATCCCCCACTTTGTTTCTATCAAATCTACCATGTTCTCTCATTTTGTCTGAGGTTTCCTCTGTTCCCCCATTTTTCCTCCACATCCTGTGGTGCAGCAGAATCCCTGCCTTTGTTACAGCCTTGATGCCAAGGGATGTTGGCGCTGATGGCTCGGTAAGAGGGGATGAAGAGGAGGGCCATTGATGTTCAATGAGGCTGAACAGTCTCAGATCAGCTTAGATAAAGCACTCACAGGGGGAAACAATTGGCCATGATGAGACGTGTACCTGCGGAGAGCATTATCTGTGCGTGTGAGGAGCTGAAAAAGGAAAAAACCTGTCTAGCAAGGAGTTATTGCAGTGACGTTCTGTCACATTCAAGGCTGAGAGTCAATTTTGTCACCTCAGACTATTTGCTGCATTTATAAAGGAGGAACAAAATCTTTTTTTGCTCAATGAATTTGGGCTGTCAAAAGATTACAGCATTACAATAGATTAAAAATATCATGATTTCAGCCTTTTGGCTGAATATTTGCAAGTAATCTCACATTCTCGCATTCTTTTTTAATGCATTCAGTACTCTTTTCATGAAATAAATCAACTTAATAAGTAGCTAAGATTTTTACTACTAGCCTACAGCAGTCCATGGGGGGGGGGGTTGCATTTAGTTGATATTTCATATTTGTTGTTGATGATGAAATTCTTCCGTGCAAAGACTACAGTTGAATATACATTTGTTAAAAGTAAAACGATAGTCAGTACATGTAAAGTGAGACACTTTCTGATATTTTGTCCCTGGCTTTGTTTTTGAAACATGAATCAAATGGACACATCAATGTAATTGAATGCTAATTTCAGATTAATGCTGATTTATAGTAATGGAAGCATATACGCGAAATGATGGGTGATTACGATTAAGTGTCCCGCTATACCTTTGTTCACCCATTATTACTACCACTTATTATGTAATTGTGGCTAATCTAGTGATCCAAATGCACTGCAATCAAGGTAATGTTAGATATAATCTAACACTGTCATTCATTTCCCCTCTGTGCTATTTTTCACCATTTATGATGGTCCATACCCTTTATCATTTGACCTTGTAGTGTCACCTGTGTCTGAAGATTTTGGTCAGCGCTTCTGTCAGCCTTAATTCAATTATTCTGAACCCAGCTCCCCTTACCTTGATCAATTTCACTGAACAGCAGATACTGGCCGGCTGCCATCTCTCTCCCATCTTCCAAGCCGGCCTGACTCTTCATGTCCTTCCTTTGCTGTCTCTCTACACCATTCAGTTCTCTTGATGGTCTTAATGGAGAGAACAGACCATTTGTAAATTTAACAAGAACCAAGTTGCTGTGCGCATAGAATCCATTTCCTCTCAGCTATTTTCACAACAAACTTGCTGGGTGAAACAAATGTCAAACTCACAGAACTAAAATGATTAAAATTTTATATGATGCTCGGATGAACTAAACTACTGCTATGTCATAGCCTAAAAGATCATGAAATTACCAGTAGATGTTTTAAAAATGCTTGCAGAATTTCAAACATTATATAGTCAGAGGTGAAATTGGACAATGGATTTGTTTCAGTAGGCACTGACTATTAGTATTATCATGACTGGTCAGGTCTTCTCTGCATGAGATACAGTGAATATTTAATCTGAGTGAATCATGTCCATGTTTGTTATTTTTTTAGATATATTTTTGTAGCCTGTTGCTAGTACGTCTGCTAAATAAAGACATGCTATGGACGTTCAGTTAATTTCTTAGATCAGGGGTGTCAAACACATGATACGTCTAGAAGTCAAACTGCTGGATGATTTGAGAAAATTATTTTTTTTTAATTATGCTTAAAACATTCCCGTTCAATTGTTTCAATAATAGCATTCATTCATACTCTTGTAAATTAGATTTAGTAAATGTCACGTGCTCACTTTTATTTTACACCAAGTTCTGAGGCTTAGAACAGTCTTTCAAAATGTTCCTCTAATTCTTTTCTTTAAGACTAGCGATAAGTTGTTGAATTCAGTTACATAAAACATAGATTGGTCTCATTTGAATCTGATAAGACAGACTGATTACCTCTTGGCTAAATGCTGGTTTGGTATTTTTTCATGCAACTGAGCACTGGACTTTATACACAAAGGTTTTAAAAATATAAAAATCAACCTGCTTAAATATAATCTGGATAATACAAATTCAGAAATTTACTAAAATGTCAATCCTTAAAGAGTTTGACACCTCATTGTTTTTTTTGTTTTTTCTTTGGACTTCAAACTCCACCTAAACACCAATACTATGTACATAATTGTACCTTGTAGTACATTAAAAGTATTTTACTGCTCTAAGGTACTAATATGCATATTTTAGCAGTAGATTGTCCAACGTTGTCCTTTTAAGTGTACTGTTGTACCCCAGTACAATTTTAGTTTGCAGTAAAGCCTGATTTTGTGCAGTATTTGGCACTGCAGTTTGAGCCTGATTTTTTTCCTTCTTTTTTTCCTAGCTTTACTTCCCCTGTTGCCATTGGTAACACCAAATGGCCATATCGATAGTATCATTAATTGTGCTAATCACTCATGAGCTCCAGGCTTCAGGGAGTCCTCTTTGTTTGAGAGACATCCACAGAGCCAAATAGAAACACATCCCAGTCGTGGGATTTCAAAATCAGTTTCAAAACAATGAGCTCCAAATTTTAGCCTGTGAACTGCACTTCATCACACAGCTGTAATTGAAGCATCAACAGAAAGGGTTTGAGGCTTACACCACACGTGTTGGAGATGAACCGGCACAGCCACAATGCAAATGTGAGATTTGAAATTTTGCTAAATGTTTCTGCTGCTCGTTGGGCTCCATTTAATCTTCAAAGAGACGAGGAGGTTAAAACACAATAAAAAGGAGGCTTAATTGAGACTGATGTGTTCTTATCACCGGCGTTAATAATGAGTTACAGTGTCTTAACATGGTGATATGACCGTTAATAGATCTAGACCCTCCAGAGCTCCAAGGACTGAAATGAGCTAATTCAACACTGAATGAAATAACTACATTTTCTACAGAGGCATATTTCTTTTCAGTAATGGCATCAGCACAAATGTGATTGGGAACCGTAACACAAAATGGAGAACAAATAAGGTAGTTAAACATAATTGTGTTTTTTCGAAAAGCCCCATTGTTATTGCTATTGATTGTTTAGCTGGTCTCCTGACTATCTGGTATTTTCTTTTGAGTTTAACTTTGGTTATGGTTTAACACCCTTTAAGGCAGAAAATGTTTTGTATAAAAAACCTTGGCCTATAGACCGTAGAGCTCAAGTGTGCTGTGATAATGTACAGTTACATTTTCTAAATGATGAATAAAAAGTGCATGCGTATGACCAATATTGAAAATCTTCTCACTTTGAGAATATTGAAGCTGTGACCTTCTAACACAGCATCTTAAATGCAAACTATAGTGTAATTTGCCCACCAGTAGCCATGACTACCCAATGTCCAACCTTCATGGGGCCATAAACCAATTTCACACAGTGAATTGCATTTTTATTGACTTTTACATTTTCTGCAACTGGCATGAGAAGCAAAATGTTCCAAATGCAGGGGTTAAAGGGTTAAGTTGGATCTGTTGTTAATGTCGAAATAATTGTGTTTGAAGGCCAAAGCAGGACACCAAAGTCTGTGAGCAATCAGCATCTGTGGCAGGTGTCAACTTGGTTAACGTTTTTTAGGGACAGCTCTCATGGAGACAGTGGGTGAGAATAAGCTGCAAGATCCAACATCTGTGGATAGAGACAAAGAGCTGCTTATCCTTCTTGTTGACACACTGATGGGAGATAATGCCAGGAGACAATGAGGGGAGACTTGTTTAAAGTGATTTTTTATGGACACTTTCCCTTAAACCTCTGCTGTGATCAACAGCGGTGAGGCTAAATAGACTGAATAAAACGTTGAGATGATTTTTTATGTCAAAGAATAGCATTAAATTAGTATAGAAACAAACTACAACATTTGAAATATTTATTGCATTTCAGAAACTAATCAACGTTAACCATTGCACTGACTATTATACACACTTATTTATTTTAATAAATATAATATCTAGCTATTTAAATTCGAATTGATGTAATAATTTAGTGTAGAACAATCATATTCTGGAGATTTCTTAAAGGAAATTGCTTTTTCAAAACAATTCACTCATTGTCAACCTGAAAGCACCTGCTGGTGATTTGTTATAAGACGATTGTTTTTTTTATTTTTTTAGAAATGTTTCATTTAGTCATCCTCGGGCCTACTCTATTTTCTGTTTATATCAATGACGTTGCTCTTGCAGCAGGAGACTCAATGATTCACCTCTATGCAGATGATACCATCCTTTATACGGCTGGCCCGGTGTTGGACACTGTGTTAAAAAACCTGCAAGAAAGCTTTAATAAGATACAACACTCTTTCTGTTCCCTTCAACTGCTTTTAAATTCTAGCAAAACGAAATTTATGTTTTTTAATCGATCTCACACTGTATTTGATTGTTTAAAAAGTATAACGACACTAGATGGGTTTGCAATAGAGCGGGTAGATACCTATAAATACCTAGGGGTCTGGTTAGACTCTTCACTTTCTTTCCAGACCCACATCAATCAGCTTCAAGCTAAAATCAAATCTAGAATTGGCTTCTTATTTCGGAATAAAGCCTCTTTTACTTTCCCAGCCAAAGTTGCCCTTGTGAAAATGACTATCCTTCCAATTATTGATTTTGGTGATGTTATTTATAGAATCGCTTCAAATTCTCTACTTAGGAAATTGGATGTTGTATATCATAGTGTCATCCGCTTTGTCACCAATGCTCCATATAACACTCACCATTGCAATCTTTACAGTTTAATTGGCTGGCCTTCATTACATACCCGGCGTCAAAAACATTGGTATCTTTTTATTTATAAATGCTTACTGTGTAACACCCCACCCTATCTAAGGTCACTAATTTCCAGAGCAATCCCCTCTATGAACCTTCGTTCAAGCAGGTATGTCACCCTGGTGGCTACTAAAGCTCGTACTTCTTTTGGACGCCTCTCCTTCCAGTTTTCTGCTGCTAATGATTGGAATACACTTCAAAAATCTTTAAAGCTTGAATCCATTGTCCCGTTAAACAGTTTTAAATTATTGTTAGCAAATTTATTGACGGACCATTGTACATGCTAACCCGATCTGTCTACATGATCTATGGATCTGTATATTAATCTTCTATGTTTATTGAGTACTACTTGTCTTGTAATTATATGTGTAACCTGTGTTTTTGTACCTCGATGCTTTTTTGGCCAGGTCGCCATTGTAAATGAGAAAGTGTTCTCAATGTGCTTACCTGGTTAAATAAAGGTTTTATTATTATTATTATTATAGTCGATGTTCTTCTGGCTTGCTGCTGATGTCTTGTCAGTGTTTGTTTGCTTCGCTGATGTTGCTGAGTTGAGTCCTGTAGAACCACTGTAGGAAATTTGGGGAATCTTAATCCCAGCTGCTAAGGTATAATGCAGCTGGAACAGAAAAATCAATGTCGTTGTTTGTTATTAGGGCACATTGTTAGACATTAGTAAATGATTGCCTATTCAAAACAATTAATGTAAACTAATTTAGTTTGACTGTGGAAAAAAAAATTGTGTGACTAATTATGTTCATTTTTCCACTCCATTAATTTTGTAGTCTTTAATTTATTATTATTGTTCTAATAAACACTGGGGTTTGTTTTTTTTCATTTTACAACGACTCTACCATTGTGCGGTGATGTGTATAAAAGCACTCAACGGCATCAACGCCTTTGTGATTGAATGTTTTATTGTTTATTTTCTCACGGACACACACACTAACCATAAAAGCCTGCAATCATATTTTTGTTCAAGCCATTCATGTTGATTTCTTAAAATAATTTAAGATTCATAATTAGATGACATGCCATTGAATAATTAAAATGTGTAATTCTCTTTATTATTATTTAAATTATGGCAAAAAAGCGTATTCCTCTCCATCAGCAGCACAACACTTTGAGTTGCTAATACCTTTTTTTTTGCACATCACTGGACTGTCACGCTTTATTTAAGAGAAGGAAAACCAATGTGTTAAGTGCATTGTTAAAGTTTTAACAACAAAGCCATGCATATACATTTAAATGACAAAAAAAAAGAACAAAACAAGAGATAAACTACTTTAGTTTGATGTGCCATGTGGTTAATAAGCTAAATGAATCCATGGTACAGTATGAGTCAGGAACTATTGGGACAAATAAAAGACAATGAAACTTAAACCAAACATTATTGACTGTAGCTTTAAAAATAAAAATAACAATAGACAAGTTTGGTAAAGTCCTTCTCGTTATACCTACGTTAATGAATGAAAAGGCACTTTATGGGCCGATATGTTGATATGGCTTCAGATAGCTGGTGTAATTACTCAGTCAATTAGTGAAGTGAAGCAGGACTTTGGTGCAGAAGTAACACAAGACATTAGTTTCAGTAAACTAATTACCTGCTGTATGCTCAACACGGCGGGGAAAACAAGCTATAACGAATCCATCACTGGATATTACAGAACTTGCTGCGGCAGGTGGGGGAAGGCCAGAATAAACGCTGAGTTTTTCCTATAAAATCAATTGTATTGATGGAAATATTTCACTTTTATGACTGTTCCTGCTTATTTTAGACGTTGTTTGCTCTTAGAGTTATTACTTAAGCAAGTATTCTTTCTTTTATCTTATTAAAAGCATAACCGTAAACAGGCCACCTGATAAGGGCTAAAAAGCAACATAAAATATTAGGTAATGTGCCTCTTAAACAAAATTAGATAGCAAAGTTGTTATAACGTCATTACTATGTCTTGTATTATGACGTCATGCCACAAAAGTGGCATCGGTGCAATTTGTACTCATGAGTTTTATGTTTTGTTTATATATTCTTTTCTTTTTAAATATTCAGAAATGCATTATGTGCTTTGACATCCAAAGTTTACTTGTTTGTTGACTTGTTATGGGTTTTTTTTTTCATTCTATAGTCTGTCAACATGCAATTATATGTGAATGCACTACTCACGTCTTACAATATGATTCATTGGTAGTTCATGAAATGTTAGTATATGGAAGTGTTTGAAAGCACCATGAGCTGCTGTGTGCGGAAATGTACCTTCCACAAAGAAGGTCTGATGTTTTCCCTCCTGTCCCTCTTTTTCTTCTGAATTCAGAAATGAAAGTATGTCATAGATATTTTACCTCAGTGTGACTGGAACAGAAATTCCCAGAATCTCATGATTGGTCACGATATATCCAGTGTCACTTTGTTCAAATTTGCACAGAACGTCTTGTTGCGATGTGCTTTCTAGTTTCCACAAAAGAAAACTTAAATGAATTTCATTGTGACTCAGTGGTGTCCCAACAACAAGAAAATGGGAATTCATGCCTTGATTTTTCAAACAACTTACATTCAAAGGAAATAAGGCGATTTTAGTTCATGCCATGCTAATGTAAAAGTTCTGCTTGTACGTTTGTTCACATTAAATGGCATTTTATGTTCTGCAGAATACTGAACACCTCTTTAAACAACCTGATCATTTATAGAACCAACATGCATGCATGAAAAAAAAAAGACCACCATATCAATTTTGGCCCACACTTATTTTTCTTTGTTCCTCGGCACATGCTTATTTAACTGCAGTCCAGAATAAAGCGGCTGCAATTAATAAAGAATTTGCTTATCACAGCTTGTGTGCTATTGTAAGACTTTAAACTATTCCAAAAATAAAACTCTTAATTTATGTGCCTTTCTTTTTTCTTTTTCTTTTCTTTTCTTTTCAAAAGATTCAATTAATTTCACTATTCTGTTTTGAAGTAATGGCAATGTAGATTAGTCTGACTTGACCGACAGAACAGCAAACCCATACAAATCAGTCAGAACAAGGGCCACTTGCTCCTTAATTTAATATTCATTGGCCGGGTGCTGAAAAATAAAATTACACATGCCACCAACACCAAAAAAAGGGCATTCCAATATGAGAAGAGCATGCAAAGTTGATGATAAAAGAAAGCACATGTGTTTTAGACTGATAAGCCTCCGTTTGACACTAGCCCTCCTGCCATTTATTGTTATGGTTGTGCAAGAGTGAGAATTAAAAACAGAAAAGAAAGAAATTATAATGGGTAAAAGAGGGGAAAAAAAATAAGTCTAACCTGAAACAACAGCATCTCAGCTGGGGAAAAAAAGAACTTCTCTGAGCTTGTTGACCCGTCATTATCAGGACTCTGTGGAATCAAAGGACCAATTAAAAAGGATTTAGAGTGCTTCATTTTCCACTTATGTTTGTGAACAGGATAAAAAAATATGTGCTCGTCGTTCTGAAGCAGGCATGGAGACCAGCAGATGCATATTGCCAGGAGACTGTCTAGCAAACAAAAAATAGTTGAGTTTTGTTGTAAATATTCCATGAGTAATCTTGTGTCAAATAGCAGATGAAGGCGATTCATCTTCCCAAAATATTCTTGGTTTACTTTTATCTTTTTGCCTCTTTGTGTCGGAACACCTCATGCATTAAACTTTAATGCCACTCTGTGCAGACAAGCATCCTGCATTAGCCTGCAAAGATATTTAATAATAACCCCATCCATCTTACAAGATAGAAGATGACCTTGTTTAACGTCGTTCTGAGATAACGGTCAGACGTTGGGAAGAGCTTTTCATCCCCCTCAGACAATAAAGCCTGGACAGAGATGATTGCATTTTTCGGTACGGCACAGGAATCCCTGTAAGTACTGCTCTCGGGAAGATGTCTACAGCGAGAGGTATTGTGTCGGCTACAGGAGGACAGAGGACCTGTCTGCGCCCCTGAGTCTTGGTGGATCACATCAGTGCATTTGCTAACGTTTTTGGTGTCGGGAGATAGTGAAAGCAGCAATTTCTCTGTGGATGTACACTGTGTCTCTCCTAGAAAGCTTGGAAAGTGTGTTTCTCAACCTTTACATTGCTCTACCTGTAACTAAGTCCCTCGAGAATTAAAGTTTCCAGAATGTGTTAATACAATTTTATTACATGGCATCAGATATTTCATGAAATCATTTTGGTAAATAGCCTCTGCTTAGTTTGTATTTTCTGTAAATTACACTTCACATTTTCCGCATTTGAAACATTTACATTTCTGAATTTGGCAGACATTTTTATCAAAAGTGATCACGTTGCTAGAATCATGCGGTACTGTTTGAGCTTCAGGAGGGCAAAAACTGTTAAGATGTTTGTATATATATTCAAATCAGGATTTATTCTGTAGAAAAACAAAAGCTATCTCTGCCAGTACCTGAAGTAGTTTGTCATTTTCAAAGTGTGTTGCTGACAGTGACAGATGCAGACAAGTTCTTACAGGATAAAACACCTGCTCTCTCTTTATTACACTTTTTTCCCCCCTTTCGGTTTAATGATCAAATATGTCTTTCGAATGTCTATAGGTAGTACTCTTGCATTTAATGGATGATCTTTCCCTATTATTAAGGTCTGGTACAGTACACAAGCTGTGATACACTGTGAATACCACTTTAATCTTATGTTAAGCTTCTAATGCTATTAAAATACATTCTTTACACTTATTTACAGATAATATACAAAGACTGTAAGTAAGCCATTCATATGTTTATTTCTGTAAAAAAAGTGTAAATACTGGTTTGGTAGTCTCGCGTTGCCAGACCTTCAGACTGACGATAGAAGGTCTGGACTTTACATTGGTTGGTTACATGTCAGTTAGACGGTCTCTGGACTCCACGGCAGCTTTCATTGGCCAAGGACCGTCCAGAGACCGTCTAACTGACATGTAAAGCAACCAATAAGAGTTTATTTTGTTCCGCATCATGTTTAAGGGCATGAAACTGTAACGTCGATGTCTTCACAATAACAGACCGGTGTCTAAAACTCTTGGACATATTTTAAATCCAGCATTTAGTTGATCCTCATAAGCGCTCATTGTCACACTATCATGAGGGTTTTGACATCACTGCGGCTTTTTTTTTTTCAGGCAGACTGTTAAAGAACACGACACACACATCTCCCAGAAATCCTGTAGGATTTAACCAATTAGATGACGACTTAGAAACTCCTGAAGTGCTTCCACTTTTGCGTGCCATATGCATTAGACGTTCAGCCAATCTGGGTCTGAGGCTGAGGCTGTAGCACTATCAAAACAAGAACCTTTTTTTAAGCATTCCAATTATCCTGAAACAGCAATTTTGGCTCAACCAATAGTGCAGCAGGACTAGATGGTATGTTTGTCTGACCAGTGGGAGATGGGTGGAATGTGTGTGAAATCCTGTTTGAAAACACCTATTCCGTTTGTGATGCAAAAACACACTATTAAGTGAGAAGAAGGTTACTGGTTACCTGTTTGATAGCAGTATTTGGCACCCTTAGTAATCTTCTGGAGAACTGAGGAGTCTGAGAACTTGAATGTGCTTTAGGTACTTTTGCAAGTTTTTTAATCAAGTTGACTACGCAAGTATGTTTTTATCAAAACTCTCTCTCATGACACAAAAAGCAAAGGTCTTGCAAAAAGCAAACGCTTGTGTTTGTTACTCACTGGTTGCATTTTTAACCACTTTTTGCTTTTAGTGAGTGTGAATAGAATGAACATTCGAGATCTCAGTGGGCCTGACGTGTGTCCCACAGAGGACAAGAGCATCTGTGAGCTCAAGACCTCTCTGTTATGTACAGAAGAGTTTGTCAGGGGCAGAACACTTCCAAACTGCTGTAGCATAAAAACTAATGCTTTTAGCAAGTGACTGGAGCTCAGGTTGAATGTTGTTTTGAATATGGTAGACAGTTGCTCAGTTCCTCTCAGTTGTTTTCTTCAAGATAGACCACGTCGAGTGTGCTTCCTCGTCTTTTGATCTTGATTGTCATGTTCCGTTTGTTACTGACTAACTTTCATCAGTGGATCATGTTTTAATTTCGAAATAAAAGGAGAACTTTTTTTATTTGTTATACATGTACAATGGCTTGAGGTTTCAGACACATCCTTTAGTAATACACTTGGTAGCTCAGACATCTTTAAATTGTGAAGTATCCTTTGAAGTGCAAGTGTCTGATGTTGTACAATAGGTGCTATCAGTGGAATAAGGGAAGTATTGCTGTCTTTCTCAGCAGAAGACTGCAGGTACACTGGGCTTCCTCAAAAAGATTCCTAATGAAACCCTGTGGCAAGAGCTTTTCATATCCTTTACTTTTAAAGAATATGGAAAAGTCATGTTAAAGTCAGCTTCTTATGCGTCATATGCGTCCAAAGGCAGTTTTTAAACTATGTATTTTAAACTACGTATCTCACAAAAGTCAGTACACCCCTCACATGTTGTGCCAATGGGCTGCTTGTATAGCAGTATATATTTACTGTCCTCTGAAAATAACTCAACATACAGCCATTATTGTCAAAATAGCTGGCAACAAAAGTGAGTACACCCTAGGTGAACATGCCAAAACTTTGCCCAAAATGTCAATATTTTGTTTGAGCACCATTGTTATCTAGCACTGCCTTAATCCTCCTAGGCATGGAATTCACCAGAGCTGCACAGGTTGTTGCTGGGATCCTCTTCCACTAATGACATCACGGAGCTGGATGTTAGACACATGGTGCTTCTCCACCTTCCACTTGAGGATACCCCACAGGTGCTCAATAGGGTTCAGGTCTGGAGACATACTTGGCCTCTCCATCACCTTCAGCTTCCTCAGCAAGGCAGTTGTCATCTTGGTGGTCGTTATCATGCCATTCGGCCCAGTTTCTGAAGGGAGGACATCATGTTCTGCTTCAGAATGTCACAGTACATGTTGGAATCCATGTTTCCCTCAATGAAGCACAGCTCCCCAGTACCAGCAGCACTCATGCAGCCCCAGACCATGATGCTACCACCACCATGCTCGACTGTAGGCAAGACACAGTTTTCTTGGTACTCCTTACCAGGGCGTCGCCACGCATGCTGGACATCATCTGAGCCAAACAAGTTTATCTTAGGGTGCTTTAATAATAATAATAATAATAATAATAATTCATTACATTTATATAGCGCTTTTCTGGACACTCAAAGCGCTTTACGAAGAAGGGGGGAATCTCCTCAACCACCACCAATGTGCAGCATCCACCTGGATGATGTGACGGCAGCAATATTGCGCCAGAACGCCCACCACACACCAGCTTACTGGTGGAGAGGAGACAATAATGAAGCCAATCACTATATAGGGATGATTTGGAGGCCGTGATGGACAGAGGCCAAGGGGCAAATTGGGCCAGGATGCCGGGGTTACACCCCTACTCTTAACACCTGCCTCATTTAGTTTGGTTGAATCGCACTAGAGTTCGTTTTCCCCCTTGGTGTGGTTCATTTGGGCAGGTGTGAATGCAGCAATCACACTCTGGTGTGCACCAAAAGCGGACCAAACAAAAGCGAACTCTGGAGCGTGTTCGTTCGTGGTGAGAACGTGATCCGACCTCGAACAGACCCAAAGAACTGCACATTTTTGTACTAAACCAGCTGCCGTAGTCAAACAAAACTATTATTTAGATTGTCAATAGCGCTCCCTTTAAGCCATGACTGACTTACCGCGTTCTGCAGTCTCCCTAAAACTCTCATCATAAACACTGAAGTTGTCCGCCCTGCACAGGGAATCTCTTATTTATATCGCGTCTAGACTTTGTTGTTTATGAGGGGATTTGCGAAAGGATAAAGCTCATGCTGATTCTGAACATACATTGTGAGTGAATTCTCCGCATGTCTGCCGGATTTTCCTCCTCTTTGTTTACTTCTGGGAGTTCTGTTGGAATTTTCCCACACGTTAATTCTGACCAATCGAAATGCATTTGTGGAATATGATCAAGACACATCTGGCCAACGAGTGATGTGGATGTTGTCACGTGAATGCATTTTGGTTCGTTTCATCAACTCATCAACTGATTCGGACCAGGGCAGTCAGTGTGGTGTGAAAAGGAACCAAAACGCCTGAAAATGATACAACGTATAATTTTTCGCCCTTAGTCCGGACCAAATGAACCGAACTACAGGTGTGAAAGCACCCTTAGTCTCATCAAACCACAGGACATGGTTCCAGTAATTCATGCTCTTGGACAGGTTGCTTTCAGCAAACTGTTTGTGGGCTTTCTTGTTAGCCAGCTTCAGAAGAGGCTTCCTTCTGGGACGACGGCCATGCAAACTGATTTGTTGCAGTGTGCGGTTTATGGCATGAGCACTGACAAGCTGACCTTCCGTTTCTGCAACCTCTAAAGCAATGCTGGCAGCACTCATGATCTGTTTTTTGATGCCAGCTTCTGCACCTGACGCACAGCACAAGGACTCAACTTATTTGATTGACCCTTGCTGAGGCCTGTTCCAAGTGGAAACCCTTCTTGGAAAACCTCTGTATGACCATAGCCTGTACTGTACTCAGTTTCAGGGTGTAACCAATCTTCTTATAGCCTAGGTCATCTTTGTGGAGAGCAACAATTCTAATTCTCAAACCCTTAGAGAGTTCTTTGCCATGAGGTGCCATGTTGAACATCCAGTGTTCAGTTTGAGAGAATTGTATTCAAAGAACAAATTTTAACTTTCTAATACAAGATACACACATTCGTATGGTCCTGTCAAGCAGGCAAAAACATGAACATGATGAATAGGACATGTGGCTTTGCATGGTTAAACGGTGTACAGCTATTATCACAGGGTGTACTCACTTTTGTTTTGCCAGCTGCTATTTTGACAATAATGGCTGTATGTTGAGTTATTTTCAGAGGACAGTTAAATATATACTGCTATACAAGCAGCACATTGACTACTCTAAAAATAATTTAGTATAAATTAATATTTATATATATATGTCTTTTTGTGTAGACATGGTTGTCTGTTTCCTTGTGCATGTTTCTTTCCTGTCCATTTTCTTCCCACACCCGCCCACCTTGTTACCTGCCTTGTTTTCTCCCTATTTATTTCCTTATGTTTGCAGTCGTGTGCTGGTTTGTTGTCATTTGTACATGGTATACTATCCTTGTGTTTTCTTTCTGTGATCTAGTCAAGTAATGTTTTCCCCCTTGGGGTAGTTTTTTGTTTGTTTTTGTTCGATTTAATAAAAGCCTTATTTATTCTGCGTTTGAGTCCTCGCCTCATCTCCTCAACCCCAAACCCTGATAGAATGGTGTTCTTTAGAATAGGTTTTTAACTTTTTAAAACCTTGGAAATATGTCAGCTGGAGTGTATTTTATTCACTTGCATCATTACACAGTATGTTGATACATTCAGCTCGGCCTTTTGGTCTAATACTTTGGACTATTGAATCCTCAATTAGTTTTAGATAGAAAAATATTTTACATTTCAAGAGTCCTCATGTTTTGAAGTACAGATTGTCCTTACTGTATCAATGTTAAGGATGAATGGCACTCAATAAAAGTAGCACCTTTTAATTCTCTGCAGAAGAGAAAGGGATTTGTGCAATCCTCCTGTTCAATATGCTCTCTTAAACCTTTCTCCTCTCACAGAACAGTTGCCATAGCAATAGAGCAGGAGTTATTTCCTCTCTCCTCTCTGTTTTACTTGACCTCCACCAGAGGCCATCTCAGAAGAGGACCTAGACCGCCTCTGATTCTGAAGAGAGACCTTGCATAATTTCTACTGTAGTACAGTCTTGTGTATCGTAGCCTTATGACTGGGGGTGTGACTTGCACTGGCAGGAGTCTGTGGGAGGAATCTACTTGAGAAACGTGCACCAACCACCCACATCACATCTGTCTACTCCTCTCATTCATCTCACGCCACTGTGGGAGTTTAATGAAAGTCTCAGCTTGTGCTCAACTGTAAGATCTGACCTTTTCCATTATTTCAGAATCAGCATAGTTTTAAAGCTTATATTACGCTGTGCTTATGATTTCCACATACTCAGCGGGTGCAGCATTCAGTCAGAGACAAAAAGACAGAATGATAGATGGATAGATGGATTTAAAAACAGACACAGAAAGAAAAGAAAGAAAGAAAGAAAGAAAGAAAGAAAGAAAGAAAGAAAAGAAAGAAAGAAAAGAAAGAAAGAAAGAAAAAAAGAAAGAAGTGCTCAGTAGCCCATCAATCTGTTTCCTCAGTAACAGATATTGCCTTGTTAATCTCTCAGTGACGAAATTCTCTCTTTTCACATTGCATTTGAATCAATAATGAGCCCAGCACACTTTCATTAGAAAGCACTGCATGCACACCAGGTTTTATTGGTACCCCATGTCACAAGAGAGACAAAGGGAAAGAAAAAGAGAAACAATAACATGTTGGACAGACATTCATGGTAGAAATGACCATTCCCGCCATCAGAAATACACAGATAATGGGGTCATTTTGGTAACTCAGCATGAGAGACAAGTTGCATTCTGTGTACAGGATGGTGTTTTCTATTATTATTATTTTTTTTCTATCTATCTAAATCACCACACGAAACAAACACATTTATTAGCAGAGGTGAGTGTAATATATTGCATAAAGGCCCTTTCACACCGGACGCGTAACGAAAAAGCGAAACGGAAAAGCGAATGGTTCGCGTGCGAATAGTTCGCGTCAAAACCATTCACATCAGCCGCGACGCGAGTTTGCGACGTTCAGAGCTTCAACATTCCAAAACATTCGCGCCGACGCTGAGAAAACATGGACACTTCATCATCATCATCATCATCATCATGTGAAGACAAGCTTTTCATTTTCTTTAAAAGACAGAAAATAAAAGGATTTGTGTGCACCCAATCTTAAAGAACAGAGTCTGAAGGGGAGTAGGCCTATGCTAATCTTGTAAAGAAGCTAAAACTTTACCACAAAGAACCGGCCAAAGTAAGGATTATGCTTTAAATATTTTAATTGTTTATTAATAAACTAGTATTTTTCTGTCCGTTTTCGGTATGAGACGCGCTGCAGTTCAGCAGTCGCCATGATTAGCCTATACTGTCTATATTTGCTTCTTATTTAATAATCTAGACAATTTGTTGACGAAACATTGATTAAAATTAAGATACAATTTATACAAAACGAAATTCACTTTAAAGAAAGGCTTTCTAAAAAACACAACTTAAGTGGCCAAAATTATGTCTGACCCATTCCAAATGTTTTCGATATATTGGGCATCTTATGATCCTCTTACTCATCTCATGCGGTTCCCTTTTCATATAGCTAATCAACATAGATGAAATAAAAAAAAACATTATATCATCTAAACATATATATGAAACGTAGCCTATGTTTAAGTTTTTTAACTTATATTTTGCGTCACCCCGCTCCGTTTTACTCACATGCTCTGGTGTCATGCAAAAATAATATGAAACACACAATCATGAATGTTGAAAATTATTAAAAATGAATTATTTCCCTCCTAGTAAAAAATATTATAAATCATCAGCACGCACTTCAACTCACCGGAGAGACACCAACTATCCCAGCTATTTTATCCCATGCCTCGTTCTTTTGTAACTGGTCCCTATAAGCAAACAACGTCATGTCATGCGTGCGATGAGATGCGAAAATACTGTCATTATAAAAGGTTTCTAGTTTCAATGTATTGCTTGTTTTTAGTTTACATTTCATGTAACTTGTGACACTTCTCTTCTCTCGCACATAATGATGCTGCTACTTCAGAGCGGCCAAAGCGTCAACAAGCTTCACCTTTGTTTCCTTGTATGTGATTGGCTGAAGCCGTTTCTGTCGCCGCAAAAGTACAAAAAAATCGACATCAAAGCGAAAAAAATAAAAGTCGTTTTTTCGCCGCAGCACATTCGCGTTCGGTGTGGAAGCACTCATTACACAAACAGCTGATCAAAAAATAAAACCATCGCGCGAATTATTCGTGCGTCAAAATCGCGTCCAGTGTGAAAGGACCTTAACAGTGGAAGCTTATTCTCTCAGGCTCCACATCTGACACATCTCCCCTAATTTGAGCAACATTTGATCATACATATACCATTAAAATGTTACTTAGCTAAAGTGAGGCTGCTTTAGCCCTGAGCACTAGTTAAGAAGTGAAACTTTGATCTGAGTTGGTCTCAGAGAGGCAGTCTCAGACCCTAGAAAGCAGATTTGCATGCGTTTACATCACCAGAGGCTGGGTTCACGAAACGGTCAGAAGCTAATCTTGTTTTGAACTTGCAAAGTTTGTTTCCAGAAAGCCTGCAAGTGTAATATTAGGCCTTGGTGATGCAAAGATTACGCCTTCTATGATGCATTCTAGATGCCACTTCTTTGTTTGGCGTTCGGTTGCGATTTTGACATTGAGTGAAAAATGAACAAACGCTCGCTGACAACCACAAGCGAATAACACAGTGAAGTTTGTGTGCAGCAGTATGTTGTTGCAAAAGGTCTACGCTGGCTTCAGTGTCAAGGGTTTATGGGTAACCAGGAGTGAAATTCATGAAAAATATATACCTACATATACTGGTTGTGCTTTTTCTGAGGAATTATTTTCCACTGCTTGACGACATCATTTCAGTCTGTCAGTATCAAAACCCTTTCAACTGTTGTGAGACCCTCAAGAGAGATGTGTTACTGCAGATGAGTTCTGCTTAATCTCAAGTTGAATATCCAGTGGGAGGTGAGGAACTTTTTTCCCATAGTGTTTAAAGGTACCTGTGAAAAGCAGCACTGAATATAGCGTCCCTTGACAAACACATCACACGACTTTTGGATCTTTTAGGTGTTCACAGAGCTGTTGATAAAAGCAGCCTGTACATAACAGCCCATATGTGTTGGCTACGTGCATTTTGGCAAGCATGACTGTGGCTGACACGCATTGCATTTGACTCTAAAACACACCTTCCATTTTTTTCTGAGCACTTTTTCAAATGCCTATTAAATCACAGTTTTGTTTTGCTTAATTTCAACTGATTTATTAATATTCCACTAATTATGACGTAATCACATTTGATTAGTTTCCCGATATGCACTTATGGCAAAAACAAGTATCTGAATCATGAGAACTAATGTTGACTTGTAACAGTGTACGCCAGCTATTTCAGTGATTGGGATAATCTTACCCAGTTATGTAGACTTGCTTATTGTTGTTATGGTATATTTAACTAAATGTACACTACCATTCAAAAGTTAAGGGTTAGTAAGATAATTATTATTTTTATTCACCAAGGATGCATTTGTCATGAACTAGGATTGATATCTCTCTCGCTCACACACACACACACACACACACACACACACACACACACACACACACACACACACACACACACACACACACACACACACACACACACTGATCTTCATCGCAATCAGCGCTCGCGCTGATTGTCACCACACCTGTTTTCTCTTCAACCTGATTTTGCCTGCTACTTCTAGTTACCATTCTCCCTGTTTCATTGCCAGATTATTGTTGCTTTGTAAGGCTCGTTCCTGTATTATCTGCAGTTTCCGTCTTGTCCTGTCTAGTCTACTTGTCTGCTTATACTGTGTTCTGTCCAGCCATCCTGCTGCTCGTGGCCTTCGACTGCGACTCAAACTGCCGCTCTACAACTACTGGACTAAGACTGTGTTATCCTCAATGACCACTGCTACCCAGCACGGGGATCCCTGCTGTTTCTGTTTCATTAAGCCAAGTCTATTATAATTGTGTTAACCAGTTCTGCGCCCGCCTGGCGGCTGACTGCCTTTGTTCTCTTTACTATTAAAGCTTTGTTTGTAGTACCTGCATTCGCTCTTGGGTCATCTGTTTATCCTGACAGAATTGTATTGTATGTCCAAAAATTCTACATTTCAGGAAATGGGAAAAAACTAAATGTATTTTGTAAATAATTAAACACTGCATTGTGCTGTGAGCGTATATTGTGCTGTAAGACAGACTGCTGCTGCACAAGTAGCATATATAAGATTACCTGTAGCAGATCTATACAGGTGGAGCTGGGGAAGATGGAGGGTTTCAGAAGGGTTTCAAACTGCAATGGCAAATGTTAACCAGCTATATAAATGTTGAGCAGCAAGCTCATTGGCTTCAAACGCGACGGACCAATCAGCTTGTGCCATATAATGTAGTGATAGATGTGTCACACTATGTATCACACAATGTAAAAGTCATCAGGTTGCGTTAAGGACCCATCAGCCTATGCAATTAGAGTTTCATGACAGAACTTGGTACATTAATAACATTTTACCAAAACGAAGCTCATATGGAGTTACAAGGTTTTTGACCATGTCACATATACGTATAAACACTATACCGTATGTTTGTCTGTTGGTTATGGTATTTTTTTTTTTATGTAAGGCTTACAAAATGTATTTAGTGATCTGTGATGTTTTTTTCATGATCATCATGATAATTTGTGATCATCATCGTTTTGTTAACACATGTCATTGTCATCCCATTAATCATCTATAGTTTAATTGGTGTGCAACTGCTGTAAACTAATTTAATGCAAATCCATCACAATCCAAATGGTTTTCCACATTTGTTTTCCTTAAAACAACATCAGGGAACACTGGAATGTGTTATTTTCAGTATATACTGTACGAAGTATATAAATAATTGTATATTTTCGTGTGAAACTCCTGCCAGGAAAGTCACTCTGACATTGTTTTGCGCTGATTGGATGTTTGGTTGCTAGGTAACCATCCTTTGACAAAGAAGTCTCTGACACTTTCCCTCTATATTGTTCCCCATGTCCAAATCTCTCTATATACTATATATAGGCAAAAGTAAGTTGGAGAACGAGTCAGGGATTCTAAATGCAGCTCTAACATGTCATGACTTCACAGTCTGAGCTGTACATATACAGCGAACCTTCAGCTACAGGACCTGTGGCCAAACAGGTGCAGAAAGAGCGCATGATGACACATCCTCATTCTGAACCAGACAGCATGTTCAAGTACGAGCCCTCAAAGATGTCCTCGGCTCACTAATTGTGATCTTTTGTCCATCATTGCTTTTGTCAGCAAGAATTATAATGACATTTCATTGCAAAATAGATGTAATTACAGAGGAGCCAAAAGAGTTGATTTGATCAGATGGCGAGGGCTTATAAACACTGCAGGGTTTGCGTACTAATCAAGTCTCGAGCATGCCAGGATTTGTTGAGATGTTTCTCCCAATTTCAGCCTCTAAGGACCATATATTAAACACACAATACCGTTCAAAAGTTTGGGGTCTGTATGTTTTTGAAAGGAGTCTCTTATTTCACCAAGGCTGCATTTATTTAATCAAAATACTGTAAAATATATATATATATATAACTAAACTATACTGTATAAGTAATTATTGTTGATTTGGATTCAGTAATAAATATAGTTAGATCATGATCAGTTTATTACAATGAATATCATTGATGAAATGAACATCCTGCTCTCCTGTGATGTGATGCTACATCAAATATTTGGGTCACCTGAATTTAGGTTGAGCTCTTCAATGCCTGACATTTAATTACCCATGCCCACCTGCAGTAATAATAGTCTACTTCAGAGCGTGGTGAGCTTTCTCGTCAGTTTTTGGATTGTGGATGTGTGAAAAACCTTCATCTAAAGTCGTAACTATTGGAAACATTCTCTCATCACTGGCTCAAGGATCGGATATAAAATGAGCCGGAAAGAGAATTGGGAGGGCAAGAGATGCGAGAGATAACCCAGCAAACAGAGCTGAGGGGGGGAAGCGACCTGACATTTCAATAATGAAACAATGCACCTGTTTCACTGCATTTTGCAATAATCGTGGGTAAATCCCCCCATCCATCGTGGGGGACTCCTGAGTACTCGGTAGCATAACTGAACGTTCACACCCTGAGGCAATCAGGAAACAATGAGATGTGTGGAGAATTTCCTTATTGTATTCATCAGTGCCAATTAGGTATCTCAATTCCACAGCATTGCTTTGCAAATTTACATTTAATCAAAATGTGTTCTGTAATCCCGTCGAATTTACAAAGTGCCATGTTATGACAAAGCCCGCAATTAAAAGATGCTAAGAACAATCATGCCCTCCTTTTAATGTGGTTTGGGACACACTGTTTTTGTGGTGCAAAGAATTGAATGAAGACTTCACACTCCAAACATAAGGGTTTTGAAGTGTTTTGTGTGTGTGGCTTTAAAGTTGTATAGAGCTGAGAGACCTATAAAAGTAAATATGATGAAACAGGCCGTTCCCTTGGCCGTTCTGTTATCCTACCTAAAACACAGCATACACCCCACTTAGATCAATTCACACTACTCGCCGCAGACATCTAAGTATATGCATGAAATTGGAAAAAAAGTATGTCTCCGCTGAAATGCTAGTCAGATCTAGCACAAAGAGACCGGAATGACAGGAAGATGCTTTTAGCCTCAGAGTAACCTGAGTGTAGAGTTTGAGCTGTCAGCTTCAGTCAAGGGATTCGTCAGAGTTCAAGACATCTTTATTTCATTCTTATTTCACATCTCTCGTAACTAGCTTCTTCAGCGGAAAACCTGTGCCGTCCCAATTTTAAACATCTCCTTTGATCTTTTCTCTGCAGACTGTTCCAAGCCCAGTGTCTCCAAGGGCTCCTCGGCTATGAACATGCCCCAGTCATTTGGCACTGCGATGGGTTTCTCTCTGTCAGAGACCCTGCCTGCTGCCAGCCTGCCTAACGTGCCCCGGAACGGTTCTGATCAAGGATCCCTTTTGAACGCTGAAGACAGTATCACTTACTTAGCACCCATAGCCGACACAAATAAATGCTGGCCCATCCGACCAACGCTGCGAAATGAACTGGACACATTTTCAGTTCATTTTTACATCTTCTTTGGACCCAACATCTCCATTCCTCCAGACCGGGCGGCGATATTTGCCATCAACCTAATGCCAGTGCTGGATAGTGGAGGTGTCCTCAACATGGAGCTCAAACTCAATGTGGTATGTTGGAATGGTTTAAATCTTCCCAAAGGAGTTGCTGCTATCTAGTATAAAAAATTTAATTATAAAAATGATAAACAAATCTCTATCTCTATCTCTATCTCTATCTCTCTCTCTCTCTCTCTCTCTCTCTCTCTCTCTCTCTCTCTCTCTCTCTCTCTCTCTCTCTCTCTCTCTCTCTCTCTCTCTCTCTCTCTCTTTATATTATATATATATATATATATATATATATATATATATATATATATATATATATATTGTTTTTAGTAAAGGTATACCACAAATTTTAATTGTAAAATATCATCCAATAGATATTCTTTAAAACTGGAAACACAAAGCGGTGTTAGTAAGCGGTTAGGTTTCCTGAGCTCTACAGGAATATTGTGCATTCACTCTTTTCTTTCGCATTTTCTTTCACTTTTTTTTTTTTTTTTTTTAACCTGGATATAAACACTTAAAGCATTCAGAGCATTATTATTATTACTATTCTTTTTTATTTTACCTTCTGAAATGTTTACTTCATGTTAGAACGGATTACCTTGTACCAGCCGCCATGATTCTTGGCAGAGCGAATGCATTCGTAAATCTGTAATACCCTTTAATCTGTGATCGTATTACACATGCTAGCCTAAAATCCATCAAAAAAGCATAAAAACTGTAAACCATCAAAAAAAACTATACTCAAAATGGCAGAATAGCAGAGCTTTTACTTTATTTATTATTTATTGTCCTGAATCTTTATTTTTTATAAACATAAATTTCTACAATTATCACTAGCATCCTACTAAAACATCTTTGGTACTTTCAGCTTCAGCAATCACAGTGCCATAAATTATACTATGGAACCTAGTCTCGATTCTGTGTATGTAACTCTATGTAGGCCTACGTATATATATATATATATATAGAGAGAGAGAGAGAGTTATATATATATATATTGATTTTGCTGTTGAAATTAATATCTTTAATATGATGTTCTTCCATCTGCTGGAAAGATCAGACCCAAATACCCATTGGGACTCTGGTGCCCAATACCTTTGATGGAGTCACTCAGGAACTTCTAAGGTGTTTGAAGGATTATGAATAATTCAGGTCTTTACATTTCTTCTAAAACTCAGAGCCCATATGGCATTTAACTGACTTGAGGTTACGACTCAGAAGCTCTTCTGCTAAATTCTTGTGGGTGGCAGAGACTCATTTCACCATAGCCTGATTAATATCAAATGTTACCAAGTGTCAGCCTGCTTTCACAGCATGAGAGGTGTAAAACTAAAAGGGGGTTGGTTGCAAATGTCACCATGCTTTTTCGTCTCAGGTGCCTGGTGAAAAATGTTGGCTTCTAGTTGTTGACAGTGTACATTTGCCCTCATTTGTGTATCATTAAACGCTCCTTATAAGTTTATATGCCAAGTCCACACTTCTAAACAAACAGAAGATAACATGGATCTATTCATTAGTTGATATGTCATGCCTCAAGTGAAACATTAAAGTGGGTTGAAGGCACCTCTCTTTCAACAGCCTCCATCTCTCTAAGATTTTATTGCTGCATTTAATGGATGTTACCTTGAATGGCACCGAACAGGAAAAGGAGAGAAGAATGAGCTCTCGAGGCAAAGGTTACTTTAAAAAGCCACATATGAGGCTTTCAGTAGTGGAAAGGTGTGATGTTTGGCAGTGAGAGTGAATGCTGTGAGATGGCTGAGCAGTTATATGACTGTATGGCTGGGGAGGGAGGGGATGATCGCTGATGATGAAGCTTGGAAACAGGTTTCTTGACAGCTTAAATGCCTGAGAATGCATTGGTGTGAAGAGTCATCACATAATGGCCCCATTTCTGTTTCCCAGAGTAGGTGATTCTTATAAAAAATTCAGTGTCTGAGAGCATTATACGACTTTGACTTTAACCAAAGTATGATATTGTATATCTTTACTGTCTTGAAGTAATATTCTGGATTCAATACAAGTTAAGCTCTGACAGAATTTGTTCATTACCACAAAAACATTTTTTTCTTTATTTATATATACTGGCCTCATTTACATCCATTGTAAGTGCCTCTCATAACCTCCATTTTACCTTTTTTAGAGGATTTAAAAGCCGAAATTTGAAGCTTATAATTTTATAAAAGCATTTATTCTCTTTTAATCATTTTTGCAGTTGGTTTAGGTTTCATGACATTATGTTGTCATAATAACGAAGTTGTAAAATTGGATATACACCAAGGCGTACAGTTCATATTAGCTGCAAATGCTCTCCATAGCCAAGCCAATTGAGCGAATGAGTTGGACTTAATTAATATTAATACTATAAATGACTATAAATTCCCTTGTCATTTGATGTTTATTATAAAGGTTGCATAATAAAATGTTGGTAATACGTATGTAACTGTCCGTGATTTATTTACTTATTTGCCAAACGACTCATTTTCTTTAAATCTGTGCCAGTTACGGAGGGTTAACTGAATCCAAAACAGCTTTGGCGCCTACGCTCTGTGCATCGTCATAATTGTTCCCCATTCTTGTTGGTTTGCTGGCATATAGGGGATTTTATGCGCAAAGAAAGCTGTCCAGGAATTGCTTGTGTAAAAGTGACCTTTCCAGAATCCAGAAAATTCCTTTAACTCTCAGGTTAGGAACGTAACACCAGAAAGTTCCCTCTATTGTTGATTGTTAAGATCCAGTTAACTAAAAATAATAATCATCATTTTTTAAAAAAGGTAGTGAGCTGCTTATCAAGTTTGTCTTGACTGTCTCTGCTCCACCATTTCAACTAAAATTATCTGGGTTATGGAGGAGAAGATTCAATTTCTCCAACCAGCACTTTGGAAGGTAGATGAAGATGGTGGTATTTTTGTCTTTTACTGGCCGGCCAGGGTATTTTAAAGGTTTTTTTTTTTTTTAAAGGTAGACTACAGACTAGCCCCATGAGTGGGTGCCATGGTCGTAAAGTAAATGATTTCCGTTTTCTAGCCATATGCTGTCATCAGGGAAATATCTTGATAAGACAGCTAGATGATGAATGTCTGCTCCATTGCTGTAACTCAGGTTTATGAGCACCAGGCTTAATAGGAGCCATTCCTGTTTCTACCGGCAGGCACCTGGCCTCTCCAGGACTCAGGGCAAGTCATCAGAAAGTTGGACAGAGCAGACAATTGGAAACTGAATTCTAGCACAAAGAATATTATGGGGGAATAGTTCCCGGCTGAGTTTTCCTAGAATCTTCTAAAGCAGAACGCAGTAGGGGGGAAATAACATGACTGCACTGTCAGAAAGGTACACAACGGGTAAATGTCCTCAGGTTTGCATTATTTATCTTGGTTTGTTAGAAAGGGTCCATCCGATCAGTCCTCGATTCACCTCGATGCCCTTCACATTCCTGAGTTTCCACTCCAGACGGCATCATTAAGAAAAAACATGCACTCACCACGACACATAACTGAAAGGGAAGAACGAAACAAGACCGCTTCAAGAGTCACCACATGTGGGATTTGAACTAACAGCCTCCTGACCTCCAGCACAGATCTTTAACAACCTCATCACACTGCCCAAAGAGACATATAACATTGAATCAGCACAGCTGTTGCTGTGATAGCATGGTTTTGAATAAAAAAAAGATTCCATTATATTTCATATATTTCATGAACCAAATTTGAGAATTTCTAGAAGGAGTAGCCCCTATACTACAGAGTGTAGGATCTCTGCAACACTTCAATTTCACAGGAATTCTCACGATGCATTGGCTGAAAATTATAAATGGGGTATTGTTGGAATTCTCAGAACCCAAAACACATACAACGGTTATTTTAAGCCTGGGTTAACAATGAATCCTGGGTATTCATAAGTTGGCATTTCACACTGTACATTCCTATCCTAAATTAAAAGCGGAATTTAGAATGCCGATAACCCGAGGTTAAGTGCGGTGTGAAAGCCCTAAAGCGACCAAAATAATGATTTTTTAATGAAAAATTATAAGATCAATAAAAGCATATCTATCATTTATTAAAATGTCTTTTTGCCACTAGGCGCAAGATTGCACAGGTTAGATAACTTCTGGACATGGGAGACCATGGTAGCGCAAGGACAGACCAAGTCATGCTGAGATACATGTGCAGCATGGTCTAAATTCTGAGTGTTAGTCAAAATTGGACAGTTTATAGTTGGAGAATTATTTTTATTATTATTACTTTAAGGAGTTCATTAAAATCATCACGGAAAGAGAAATAAAACATGGGGTTGAATGATAAATAAAATTAGAATAAAAATGGTACATTTTTGAACTGATAGTGGCACTACAGGGTAACAGTGGAACCTAAATTTGCTTTGGAGATTATTCAGGACCACTCCAGTGAGCCAAATATCCAAACAGCTCTCTAAACAGTTCTAGTGGCTCCCATTGGGCATGATAACAATAATAAGAGTACTAGCGAATACAAGAAATGTCATAGAAGCTGCGGTGCTCGACCCCTAATGGTGAAGTAATGGTTTGTCCTCATGTCAGGATCCACTCAGAGTGGCATCTTTGAAAAAAATCTCAAAAATAGGAATGGCCTTTTAATGAAATGAGAGTGACAATTACTCAGGGGGCAAAAGAAATCTGCAGCAGCACAAGTTGCATTACAGGCTTGTGTGATGAAATGTCTCAATTTTAAAAAACTGATATAATAGCACTGATGCCCTGTACTGCAGAGATAATGATTTTAGATATGATGTGCCTGAAGGCACTGCATGGAGATTTCCCAAGTCACAGTGTGTCTGCTGATAGTATGGAAAGCCTCTAGTCAATAAGATTTTGGATATATGGTCACTCAAATGCTATATGAATCACATACCACATTGAGACTTTAATTTAATTTACTCAGAACAGCTATCTGCTAGAACTGTTATTACATTTCCATATGATAAAACAGGAATATGATGAAACAAGGCTGTGTTGTTATTGAGTGGTATTTAATATAAGTGATGAATGACATCACATATAACATGTAATTTTTACTATGAATGTCTTCACATTTGATCAATTGCTAAAGAGGGAGTTTTCTAGCCTTCTATTTATTTTCACAATATAAACACTACCGTTCAAAATGTCGGTAAGAATTCTCGTATGCTCACAAAGGCTGCAGTTATTTGATTAAAAATACGTATTGTGAAATATTATTACAATTTAAAATGACCATTTTCTATTTTGCATATATTTTAAAATGTAATGTAATGTGATGACAAAGGAATTTTCGCTCATTACTCCAGTCTTCAGCGTCACATGACCCTTTAGAAATTGAAAACAGTTGTGCTGCTTAATATTTTTTATGGAAACCATGATACATTTTTCAGTATTCTTTGATAAGTAGAAATAAGACAGATTTTATTTGAAATAGAATTCTTTTGTAACAATGTGAAATGTGAATTTTTAGACCTGCTTAATTGTAAATGGTTTAACCCGCTGCTTTGGCAGCTTCTCTGACATACACATGCCCCAGAGTCCCTTCATCTCATGAGTTTGTCCTCAAGCAGACAAAAGCCAAGAGGGGAGAGTTGAGCCAGGCTGTTGAGCTAATGAGCTGCAGTACAGGCCAGAGGATCTGTGTGCGTGTGTGTGCGTGTGTGTGTGTGTGTGTGTGTGTGTGTGTGTGTGTGTGTGTGTGTGTGTGTGTGTGTGTGTGTGTGTGTGTGTGTGTGTGTGCGTGCGTGTGCGTGTGCGCGTGCGTGTGCGTGCGCGTGTGTGTGTTAAATTCTTCCCCTCTCCGGCTGCTCTGAGTGGCTCTCATGGACAGTTTGAGGTCAAGTCAGACTCAGGCCTGCCGTCAGGTCTTAAGTGATTTCTGCTGGAACCAAGTGCTCGTTGCTCCCGAGGTAATTACGCCCTTCAAGTCTGAAGGCAGCTAGTGAATGTACCGGGTCCCTCAGAAGACATTTTAAAAACAAAGGTTTAATGACAAAAAATGTCAGCCTCAGGAGGACAAACAAAATAACATATTTGTAATTAGTTGGAAGGGTGAAATATATTGCAAATAGAATTTAAGTATTCACTACAGGAAATATTGATTGCTGCTAGACATGCATATAATGTTGCAAATCACATTTTGAATATTTTTCAGCTTCTATTGTTTGTTATTTTACAATGGAACAGCAACCAATATGTAAACATGTTGAAGGGTTAGTTTACCCCAAAATGAAAAATTCTGTCATTAATTACTCACGCAGCACGCTCATGTCATTCCAATTCAATAAGACCTTCGTTCATCTTCAGAACACAAATTAAGATATTTTTGATGAAATCCGAGAGCTTTCTGACCCCCCATAGACTGCAACATTAATACCACTTTCAATGTCCAGCAAGGTAGTAAAGACATCATTAAAATAGTCCATGTGGTTTCAGTGGTTCAACCTTAATTTTATGAAGCGATGAGAATACTTTTTGTATTTGTTTGTATGTCACAAACTTTGTCAGAAACTGACACAGAAGAAAATAAATGGTAAATTAAGTTGTAAAAGTATTCTCGTCACTGTCGCATGGACTA
This sequence comes from Chrosomus eos, assembly GCA_036326025.1. Taxonomy (NCBI): domain Eukaryota; kingdom Metazoa; phylum Chordata; class Actinopteri; order Cypriniformes; family Leuciscidae; genus Chrosomus; species Chrosomus eos. The sequence continues at coordinate 25,009,291 of CM070820.1, read as the reverse complement.
TTTTAACAATGTCTTTACCTTTTTGGGCCTTGATAGTGGTAATAACGTTGAAGTCTATGGGGGGTCAGAAAGCTCTGGGATTTCATCAAAATATTCATTTGTGTTCCAAAGATGAACGAAGGTCTTATGGGTTTGGAACAACATGAGGGTGAGTAATTTTTGGGTGAACTAACCCTTTAAGTAGAAGTTATTGTATGTTGTGTAATTACATACAATATGACTGTTCTTTTGAAGATTTACTGTACGTGTTCTGATTTAGGAAACGCTCACTCAAATGTCATTGTTATTTATGTATGCATGAGAACTGTTGCAGGGTTTCATATTCCTTGTATAATAATAAAAGTAATAATGATAAATAAGAATAATATTAATAACAGTAAAATTAATATAACAATTAATATTATTATTGTTATTTAGAGAATTTATCATCCCTCTATTTTGAATAGGTTAATTATGCTTATCAGATTAGGCTTTTACAAAGTTATACCCTGTTGTTTTTATGCAAATTGAAACCTATCGTGTGACATGCATATGGACTGTGAAATAGTTGTTGTTTTTTACCAACACTTTTTATTCTTGAATATAGTAAACAGTAACTTTTCAATAATAAAGATGCATTTCTGTCCCTTTTCCCCGATAAACAGCAAAAGTAAGTGGAAAGTTCTCAACTTCAAGTAATACTGTAGGTTACGAGTGGTCAGAGGCTCTTATTCATTTACAAAAATGTTCACTCCCTGCTTAGGAAAAAACGCTTTTGGGATACTTGCCGTAGAGATGTACTTATGTGCTCCTAATGTCTTATAGTGCTTTGAGAACCTAGCTCGATTCTAATGGCACTGCAGTTGAAAGACTTTGCAGTTAAATTACTTTTCTTTTTTTTTATACTCCATTGACTGAAGATGAAAAGCTGAAAAAAGTTCAGAGAACTGTCGCATGAAAAGAGCTGAAACAGATCTAAATAACTGGACCCCATCAGCTTTGGAGAGCAGAGACTCAGAGTGTATTTTTAAATCAGATTTTTCTCGATTTTCCTCCCGTCTGGGTGTCATTCTTCCTTCCTTGTTCTTCAGCTTATGAAGCTCTCTGTGCTTCCCTTAATTAGATGTAATTCAGCCATTTTACTCTAACAGCATATAATGCTTTTAGTTTGGCTAACATTTAAGCACAGTCAGTAGAATAAATAAATATTTCAGAATTATTTATGAAATAAATGTTTTTCTCCAAAACACGTTGACCACACTTATTGGCACTCCTAGAGTTACACTCTCTGAAGTATATTCCCATTAATACTTACCTTTTTTTAGCACACCAGGGTAACTAGGAACATGAAATTGTCTAGCTATGACTTCTTGTTTCACAGGAGTTTAAATGTAAGGAAACACAAAGGCCAAATTCCCTTAATCATCCATCACAATGAGTACGCGCCTGGTAAATCCGCCATAATAATAACAATCCGCCATGCAACATGCGCACCTGCTCTTAAAGGGTAAGTTGGATGACGCTCTGATTGGTTTATTTCACGTTACGCCCAAACCACACCTATGAATAATGAAGCTATTTCAGACCAACCCCTTTTAAACTTGCGTCGGGCACAAGAGTCATTTATCCCGCCGGTAAAATAGCAACAGTGCCCAAGACCCGCCCACAAAGTTACTTGCGCTTCGCGCTTGATACTTTCAGATCGTTAAAATAGGGCCCTTGATGTTACGAATCTACCAGGAAGAGAACGTGTGACTATATTGTCTTAATGGACGGTGAGGAGGAGAGTTTGAGTGGCCAAAGACTCTCCAAGGATCACAGATGGAGAATTGCAGAGATTAGTTGAGTCTTGGGGTCAGAAGCCTACACAAAAAAAAAAAAGCTCAAACAACTCCTACATCACCACATGTTGTTTGGGAGGGTTTCAAGAAAAATCCTCCTCACTTAATTCAAAAACAAACTCCAGCAAATTCAGTTGTCAGACACGGCTGGAACTTCAAATGGCACAGGGTTCCGTTGTCACATGAAATTAAAAAAAAAAAATAGCTTTTTGGCAGCAAACACGCTAGATGGGTTTGTTGCACACAAGGATAAAAAGTAGCCTATCTGTACAATTTAATATACCGTTGGATCTTTAATGTTGTGGGCATATTTTTCTGCTGGAGGTCCTGGACTTCTTATTCAGATACATGGCATCGTGAATTCTATCAAATGTCAACAGATAAAAAATCAAAACCTGACGGCTTCTGCTAGAAATATTATAATGGGCCGTGGTTGGATCTTCCATCAGGACAACGATCCAAAAAAAAAAAACATCAAAATCAACACAAAAATGTGTTACGGAGCACAAAATGAAGCTTCTGCCATGACCGTCCCAGTCCCCTAAACGGAACCCTATATAAAATGAATTGGGTGAACTGAAGAGAAGAAGCACAAACATGGATCTGGGAATCTGAAGGATCTGGAGAGATTCTGTATGGAGGAATGGTCTCTGATCTCTTGTCAGGTGTTCTCCAAACTCATCGGGCATTATAGGAGAAAACTCAGAGCTGTTATTAAAAAGTATTTAATAAAAGGGTGCTAATAAGTGTGGCCAATGTGTTTTGGAGAAAAACATTTATTTCATAATGTGATTCCGGATAAACAATGCAGATTTATTTTTACAGCCATTTTTTATCATATTTACCAGGGGTGCAATTAATTCTGACCCCAAATGTATATTGATGCATTAGCTTAATTGATATTAAGCATTATCACAAGAGCAAGAGTGCTAATATTTGGGAAAGCAACATGGTTGCATGTGTGATACTTTCTATCAGCAGTTCAATAAATAAGAATAAAACTTTTGTGACTTATATTTTATACTTTATATTTTAAATACAATATTGCTAGTTACTTTGTCTGCATTTTCTCTGCCAGCTAAAATAGTCCCAAACCAAGTGTTGTGTATTTACGAAATGCAATTTGACCTTTCTGTGTTTCCTTATACCCTCCAATGTTACGTGATTGTTCTACGTAAACACCGTAGAGTTTTGAGTGTAGAAAAATAAACGGCAAACACTGGTTTACGGTTACTCCTGCCTCTCGTGTCTTTAACTAAAACATATAATACATAACATAATTGGCGACGAGGACCTTTTCGTACCACGTTAAGTGTTGTTGTTTTTGAACGTTAGTCGAACTTTCAAGGCTAAAGATGTTCGTGACACGGATTCCACACCCCGACCACGCCATTCTCCACGACCACAAGAGAGAGTGAGTGTGGATGCACACCGAATCCGAAAACAGCCGCGACAGTCGGTACAGCACGAGTTGTCTTCGCTGGAAGGAAATAGAGTGAAAGACAGAAAAAGAAGTTGACGACGGAACGCGGATAAAAAAAAAAAGGGGGGGATGAAACGCAACAGCTGACGAACTGAAACGAGTGAGTAAAAAAAAAAAAAAAAAAGAAGAATGGCTAGATTAATTGGTTGTATTGGACCGTTTGATGAATCAGAAGAGCAGTGGAGTGCTTACACCGAACGTTTTGACTACTTTGTGCTGGCAAACGAAATAAAAGAGGAAACAATTGTGCCAACATTTTTAAGTGTCATGGGTGTGAAAACGTTTAATCTGCTGCGCAGTTTAACTCAGCCACAGAAACCAGGCGACAAATCATATGAGGAAATAGTGGGTTTACTCAAGGACCACTATTCACCCAAACCACTGATTATCGCAGAGAGATTTCGGTTCCATAAAAGAAATCAGCAAGATGGTGAATCCATCTCACAATTTGTGGCTGTGTTGAAACAATTGTCCGAGCATTGTGAGTTTGGCCAGTCATTGAGTGACACCATACGTGATAGGCTTGTCTGTGGCCTTCGAAGTGAAGCTATACAAAAACGTCTACTAACTGAAAGTAACTTAACTTTACAAAAGGCCATAGAGATAAGCACATCAATGGAAATGGCCGCAAAAGAGGCACAACAACTAAGTGCATCCACCCATGTGCACAAAGTGTATGCTGATTCGAAGAACAAGTCAAACTCAGATAAACCATGTTATCGCTGTGGAAAAGTGGGGCACCAGCCTGAAGATTGTTGGTGCAAGGACATGAACTGTAGAAATTGTGGCAAAAAAGGCCACATTGAACGTGCCTGCAAGAACACAAAGACACAACCAAGCAATAATGCTGGACCTAAAAAGAAAAATTACCAGAAATTTAAACCAAAGCATGTGAATCAAATGGAAAATGCCCGGCACACACAGAGTGATTCTGGATCTGAGGAAGAGGATGCCTTGTGTGTTTTATCTGTTTCAGGAGATGAACAGGGCTATTGGGTGACTCCTCTTCTAGATGGGAAACCAGTACGGATGCAGGTGGACACAGGAGCTGCGGTATCACTGGTGTCAGTGACAACCTTTAAAGAAAAGCTGCCTCATCTCACACCTCAGCCATCAAACATTACATTGAAAACCTACACAGGTGAGAAAGTTCCGGTTAAAGGGGTAATCGAGGTGACAGTTGAGCTAAATATGCAAAAAAGGAAACTACCACTGTACATTATTGAAGGCAATCACCCAGCTTTGCTAGGAAGGACTTGGCTGGAGGTGATTAAGCTGGATTGGCAAGAGGTCCATCTGGTCAGTAAAACAACAAAACTCCAAGAGATTCTAAAAAAGTATTCGGATGTGTTCAGTGACGAACTAGGAAGTATGAAGGACATTACAGTAAAACTGACGGTCAAACCAGACAGTCAACCAAAGTGTTTAAAAGCCAGACTGTTGGCTTACGCAATTAAACCCAAGGTTGAAGCTGAATTAGAGAGACTAGTAAAGGCTGGAGTTCTGAGACCAGTACACATGAGTGAGTGGGCCACGCCAATTGTGCCGGTCATAAAAAAAGACGGGTCCCTTCGACTATGTGGAGATTTTAAGGTGACCGTGAATCCGGTTCTGATCCCAGAGCAGTATCCCCTACCTCGTATTGAGGACCTTTTCTCTGGTCTCGCTGGGGGCCAACGGTTTAGTAAAATTGACTTGTGCCAGGCATACTTGCAGATGCACGTGGACCCGAACTCACAAGAACTTCTTACCATTGTAACCCATAAGGGGATGTACCAATATCAGCGGCTTCCCTTTGGGATTACATCGGCGCCGGCACTGTTCCAAAGAGCTATGGACCAGATTCTCAGTGGGCTGACCGGGGTGCAGTGTTACCTTGATGATTTGCTTATCACCGGGAAGGATGAGACGGAGCATTTGAGTAACCTAGAAGCCACCTTACAGAGACTGCAAAGTTTCGGGCTGAAAGTCAGGAAGGACAAATGTGAGTTTTTCTGTCCTTCTGTTGAGTATTTGGGCCATGTGATTGATAGTTCGGGACTTCATAAGGCACCCTCGAAAGTGAAGGCAATAGCGGAAGCGCCAGCTCCACAAAACGTCAGTCAGCTTCGGTCTTTTTTGGGGTTGTTGACTTATTATGCGAAATTTGTGCCAAATTTAGCTAACAGGCTGAAACCGTTGCATGAGCTACTGAACAAATCCAAAAAGTGGGAATGGACTAAACAATGTGAAGAATCTTTCAATGAGGTGAAAACAGCCTTAGCCAAGTCTGAAGCTCTCACTCATTTCAACCCCGCTCTGCCAGTGCAGCTGGCATGTGACGCATCGCCCTATGGCGTCGGAGCGGTGGTGTCACACATCATGCCATCAGGTGAGGAAAAACCCATCGCTTTTGCTTCACGAACTTTGAGCAAGGCAGAATGTAACTATGCCCAAATTGAACGTGAGGCACTTGCTATTGTTTTTGGGGTGAAGAAATTTCATCAATTCTTGTTTGGCAGAAGATTTACGCTCCTAACTGATCACAGACCTCTCACTTCCATTTTTGGCCCAAAATCAGGTATTCCTTCACTTGCTGCTGCAAGAATGCAGCGTTGGGCCCTTCTTCTGTCTGCGCATCAGTATGATATCAAGTACAGAAGATCGGAACATCATGCTAATGCTGACGGGCTCTCCCGACTGCCATTGCCCACTACACATCCAGAACCAACAAAGGCGGAAATTTTCTACTTCAAAGAGGTAGTTAATTCCCCTGTAACGGCAGCTCAGGTAAAAAAGCACACACGTACTGACCCAGTGATGTCCAAGGTATTGGATCTTGTGCTCAGAGGGGAAGTGGGAGAAATGTCTCCTTTCCTAAGGCCTTATGTGATCAGGAGAGACGAGCTTACAGTTGAATCTGGATGTCTACTGTGGGGCTCAAGGGTCATTATTCCACCACCATTGAGACAACGAGTACTGGAGGAACTTCATTCTGGACACTGTGGAGTTGTTCGGATGAAGGAGATTGCCCGTAGCTACCTTTGGTGGCCAGGTGTGGACTGTGAGATTGAAGAAAAAGCAAAAATGTGCAGTGCATGTCAAAAGCTGAGAAATACCCCTCAACCAGCCCCGTTACACCCCTGGCAATGGCCTGAGGAACCGTGGGTGAGAGTCCATATTGATTTTGCAGGGCCATTGGAAGACCATATGTTTTTAGTTCTTCTTGATGCCCACAGCAAATGGCCAGAGGTTGAGGTAATGAAATGCACGTCATCAATGAAAACTGTGGAAGCCCTTCGTTCAATCTTTGGTCGGTTTGGCTTGCCACAGCAACTTGTCAGTGACAATGGGCCTCAGCTGGTCTCGGAGGAGTTTGAGGCTTTTATGAAGACCAACGGGATTCAACACATTCGATCGGCACCTTATCACCCGTCCACTAACGGTCTTGCTGAACGGTTTGTCCAGACAATGAAGCAAGCTCTTAAGTCGACACAGGGTAAAGGATCACTGAATCAACGCCTCAACACTTTTCTACTTTCATACAGAAACACCCCCCATGCCACCACCAAAGTGTCTCCTGCCACCGCTATGTTCAAAAGACAACTTCGCACACGTCTGGATTTGTTGAAACCCCTGAAAACAAAACAGACTGTTCAAGCGCAACAACATCTTCAGATGGAACGACGTCTAAAAGCAAAATATCGTTGTTTCAGACCTGGAGACAAAGTGCTAGCTCGTAACTATGGGAAAGGTGCCAAATGGCTACCAGCAGTAGTGATTGCACAAACAGGGCCAGTGTCTTACACGGTTGAGCTGGCTGATGGTCATCTCATCTGGAAAAGGCATGTAGACCAATTATTAGCTGGAAATTCATGTGACAACTCGGGAGGACAGGTGACAATAGATCCTTACCTGGAAATTGCTGCAGAATACCATGATCTGTCTGAGAATTCTTCCACACCAACCCTCGAGAATGCACAGACTGAGGCTCTACCAAGTCCGGCGAAAGAGACTGTTCCAGGTACAAGTCAGTCAGGGTCCCTGTCAAACCAAATTCCTGCAAAAGAGACTGTAACGGTGGATGTACCTACAGTTCGGCAATACCCTAAAAGAGAACGTCGTCCTCCAAATAGACTGACATTCTAGTTGGTGACAAACCCACAAGAATGGGGCAGAATAATCCCCAGGGTTATGTCCGGGAATAGAGGTAGTCTACCCTCTTTCCCTAGTTATAAAAAAAAAAAAAAAAAAAAAGAATTTGTATGTCTCTGATGTTACAAGAAATTGTTTCTGTTGAAGTAATATTGTTTTTTTTTTTTCTACTACAAATTTAGGAGGGAGGAGTATGTTGTGTATTTACGAAATGCAATTTGACCTTTCTGTGTTTCCTTATACCCTCCAATGTTACGTGATTGTTCTACGTAAACACCGTAGAGTTTTGAGTGTAGAAAAATAAACGGCAAACACTGGTTTACGGTTACTCCTGCCTCTCGTGTCTTTAACTAAAACATATAATACATAACACCAAGTCTGCACGTTTACAAGCAAAAAGCAGTTGTGGTGTTTCATTGCTCAATGGATCAGCTTTTTTGAGCCAATCAGTGTGTATGATTCACTGAATCAAATGTTCCGTTTCTAATTAGCATTTTTGAACAAATCTATTGAGTGAATGAGTCGCTCATACAGAAAATCACTTTTTTTTTACCTCGTCATTTGTAATTAAAATGTCGTAACTTGATCTTCTGATAAAATGACAGACTTTTCTCTGGTGACGTATGTCACCTTAAGTCAGCTTAAAACTCCATCCTTTCTTACTGCAAGCTCACATTCAGTTCTGCCTCCATCTAATCAACAACCAATGAACTAAATCAAGTTTCCATACTAGTCTTCTTTTTTTTTCGGTAATCTGTTTCACTGTGTAACAGAAGAAACGATCTGTCGCTACTTCCATTTCATCACAAATTTAATAGTAGTCCAGTTGCATTGTGGGTAAAAATAAAGAGGAATTGAAGTTGTCTTTCATTGCTCTCTTTGCCAAGTATGTTTCAAAACATTATACTGAACAAAACTAGTCCATTTTCCTCCTAGTTATTGGCGGAATATTCATTCTTAACAGCAAATGCTGCTCATCATTGCTTCTGCTATCAATTCTTTCCACTTATCAGGTGTTGCCCTGTCTAATGAATTGCCCTGCCAATACTGCGGTAGATGTGGCTTTAACATTTGACGGCAGATCTGTCAAGCATCTTGTGGTCAGTACCGTTTTGAAATGCATGAAGGAAACTTTTTTGTGGGCTGTTAATTTTTTAAACCGTCTTGAATGACAGCCAAGAGCTGGCCTGAGTGAACTCAGCTGGTCATCCGTCATTGTTAAAAACTTACATCCCTGATTGGGGTCTGGTCTGAGGCCAGCTCAACACAGGTGCTTGGCACAGCATTGACATTAAAGCACTCCACGCTGAATATTAAGCAAAAGAGAAGCCAGGGAATTTCTGTTGCTGTTGTACTGATTACTAAAAACACTGGCTCGAAAAATGTCTGTGTTTGAGATACACTTGGTTCATTCAGATTACATGATTGCAGGCATTTATATGTCACAGACACCGGCTCTTGTTTTTCATTGTCTATTGTGTAAAGCTGTCAGACCTTATACAGGAAGAGACAATGCCATAGATTTGCTGTGATGGATGACTAAAGCTTGCTAGATATTACAAATTGGAATAGTATAGAATTTCTCAGTGCGTGGTAATTTTTATATTATACTATTTCTGCATTTATTTTGTATATATTTTATATAGACGGGGTTATAAATTTAACCAATAGAAAAACATTTAAAGAATATAAACATATAAATATACAACAAATATAACTAAGCCTAATATATATATATACATACAATTTTTTTTACTAGTGCAGTCAAATCGATTAATCACACCTACGTTTTTGTTTAAATAATATGTGTGTGTGCGTGTCTGTCTATGTGTACACACACACACACACACACAGGTGGTTTTTTAGGTCCAGATGATTGACTTTTTGGAGCCCTCCCAGAGAACATAGAGTATATGCCTTCTTTGCCTTTTAAATGGCACCAAGAACAAGACATGTTATTGAATTATTAACCAATAGCATAGGCTGTCTGACTGATTTCTATCGTAAAATGTAATGAACAACTCCGATTAGTCAGAGAACATGATACTTTGCTTCAAAGTGTTATTTTTCCTCTCTCTCCTCTAAAGTTTGTGTATAAGAGCGATCACTAATTTGCCTCATGCCCTGGATTCGCTTATTCATCAAGCCATTTATCATGTTTTATTTATGAACAGGGTGAAAGGCAAGGGCGAACGTCTTTATTTTCAGACGTCTGTGGATAGGAGGCTCGCTGTGGGAGATGATTGGCCTTTCGTTCAGCTACAAAGAACCTTTTTCCCTTTGATATTCCTATGAAATTATCACATCTCGAACGATTATATCACAGCCTTCTCCTTTACCCGCCAAACCCTCTTTTGACCTGCTTTGTGTCACCGGCTTATTAATTAACTATGATGTTCACTTATCTTCAACAGGATTCAAACTGGATTACTTTATCTCTTTTTTTCCCCTCCAGTCTTCTGTAAGAGGAGAGAATATTACGATCTTTGGCTGCCTGAATCATGGGATGCCGCTGTCTCTTCATGACAACACGTCAGTCTCATGTGAATCTGGTAAGACAGTCTATGATTATATCTTTTTAGATCTTTTTCTATATAGACTATAGCTAGTCATCCTCACCCTCCCATTCTATTAAAACGTTTGGAATATGAATAAAAAAGAGTGCTAAAATATTATGGTAAAATCTAATTACCATACAGTAGCCTATGCTTTACAGTGGAACAAACAATTAGTAAATTTATTGGAAAGATTTACTGTAAAATATATATTATTATTAGTTCTGTCAAATCGATTAATCACTATTTATTGATTCTAACATAAAAGTTTATTCTAACATTTTGTGTTTATATAATATATGTATATATATATATATATATATATATATATATATATATGTATATATATATATATATATATATATATATATATATATATATATGCGTGTGTGTGTGTGTGTGTGTGTGTGTGTGTGTGTGTGTATATAGACATGCACACACAAACATATATATATATATATATATATATATATATATATATATATAATATATATATATATATATACAGTATATACACACACACAATTTTTTTTATTTTAGAATCGATTTATCACGATTAATCGTTTTGACAGCACAAATTATTATTCATTATATATTGTAAATAACAATATGTTTACTTAGATCTGTTTATATGTATTTACAGTGGAAAACAGTAAAAGGATTGATATTATTTTATTATTAAAATATGTATGTTTCTTTTTATATTTGTAATACGTTATGTGCCATTAGTCTGGTTTATATTTAATGTTGTTTTGTTAGTATTGATGGCATTATTTGAGTGTCATATTCTGTCTTTGTGAGGATAAAACTGTCCAATATTTATGTTTATTTTTGATTTTAATTGATGTGGCCTTTCTTTTGTACCACATATACAGTATTATTATGGTGGTTGTCAGCATGATTTGAGGTAAAAGCAGATTGTATTAGTTTAAATGTATTAATATAAATTAGCAATATGCTAATTGAATGAATATGAATTGAGTATATACTGTAAAACATCTCATAATGCCTAAAAAAACGGTTGCTGTATTTTTTGCTGTGAACGTTTTGGTCACCACTGGCTGCCAATTTTATGTATATATTATTTATTTATTTATGTACTTTTAACTGAATTTTGGGAAGAAAAAAAGTGTAGGGAATGTTTACATTTATATCCGGTTGTCTTTTAATATACTTTGGGCCAATGCCCTTTGCTATAATGTTCATGAGGACATCTCTCAATTTATACCATTGCATGAAGTTCCCTATGGCTTTGATCCAAAATCACGGCACTAAAAATAATGGGTCCCACTTTATATTAAGTGGCCCTAATACCTGTGAACTTACATGGTTACTAGATATGTACTTAGTATGTAACTACAGTGTAAATACAAATTGGTACATAGTATTTACAACGGTACTATCTGTGTAACTACACATATGTAACAACCCACGGAAAGGTATGTGTAAGTACAAATGTGTAATAGGACATTGGTAACAACACTTTTTCCACTACAGTAAGTACACATGTGTAACAGGCATTGTGTAACTACATTTTGTAACAACAATATGTATTCACACAAGTTGTTCCACTTTCACACGCAGTCTTCCATACTGTAGTTACCAGTTAAGAACACACTGAAACCATGGTGATTCCTATGTGGATACCATGTATTTACTGTCCGACAGGACTTATGTTGAATCACAGCTAAAGTTTTTCCTTGTGGTACCAGTGTACTTACATGGTTACTCCTCAGGAACTCTGCACTTGATACAATGTGTTCAATTATCATAACTTACTGTGTATTATGCAAAACCCAAACCTCTGTGCAACATTGTATTAACAGTGTACTTACATGGTAACTCCTCAGGAACTGTCTACTTAATATAAAGTGTAAAATAGTCATAACTTACTCTGTAATATGCAAAACCCAAACCTCTGTGCAACACTGTATTAACAGTGTACTTACATGGTAACTCCTCAGGAACTGTCCACTTAATATAAAGTGTAAAACAGTCATAACTTACTCTATAATATGCTAAACCCAAACCTATGTGCAACACTGTATTAACAGTGTACTTACATGGTAACTCCTCAGGAACTGTCTACTTAATATAAAGTGTAAAATGGTCATAACTTACTCTGTAATATGCAAAACCCAAACCTCTGTGCAACACTGTATTAACAGTGTACTTACATGGTAACTCCTCAGGAACTGTCCACTTAATATAAAGTGTAAAATAGTCATAACTTACTCTATAATATGCAAAACCCAAACCTATGTGCAACACTGTATTAACAGTGTACTTAAATGGTAACTCCTCAGGAACTGTCTACTTAATATAAAGTGTAAAATGGTCATAACTTACTCTGTAATATGCAAAACCCAAACCTCTGTGCAACACTGTATTAACAGTGTACTTACATGGTAACTCCTCAGGAACTGTCTACTTAATATAAAGTGTAAAATAGTCATAACTTACTCTATAATATGCAAAACCCAAACCTCTGTGCAACACTGTATTAACAGTGTACTTACATGGTAACTCCTCAGGAACTGTCTACTTAATATAAAGTGTAAAATAGTCATAACTTACTCTATAATATGCAAAACCCAAACCTCTGTGCAACACTGTATTAACAGTGTACTTACATGGTAACTCCTCAGGAACTGTCTACTTAATATAAAGTGTGAAATGGTCATAACTTACTCTGTAATATGCTAAACCAAGACCTCTTTGCAACACTGTATAAACAGTGTAATTACATGGTAACTCCAAAGGAACTGCAGGGTCATTGTTGTGTCAGCAGTAAATGCTAAACACAAGGTTACGTAGTGGATAGTAAACTCTGAAATATAAATGTGATAGTTATGCTTATAAAGATTCTGGGATATTACTGCATAGCACTTTTAAAGATTTACTCTTTATTTTATATTTTTTGATTTTACATTGTGGTGACCTATTTGCCTTTACAGTAAATTACAGTGTTCTGTAAACAATAAACAAGATTAGCCTACACTTTAAAGCCTTAAAAAAAAAACCTTGTTTAATCATTTAACCGATTTTGTAGCATTTAGTTTATTTACTGTGAGACACAAAAAGCGTTTTCTCCAATAAAACACAACATAAATTCGCAAAATACATACATTTTATTAACCTGATGTAATCCAAATATTTAGAATCCATACGTTGTTTGCAGGAAACAGATCCAAATTCAGTCCTTTATGATCTTCATCGTCATTTCTCAGCAGCGACCGCAAACGTCAAATCTCGCGCTCAGGCGCGCTGGTGATGAATTCAAATTCAAAAAATGCGCCTTCAAGAAGCGTTACGACATGTTTTACGGCCGTGATATCAAACGCTCATTGGCTCTCGCCTGCTTCGTCACAGATTGCGACATGCCGTGTTTCAGTCGGTGTAGTAGGCTACAGAGAAGCGCGCGTGCCTTCACACAGAGCGAACCGAAACCACATTAACATTTTCATGGATTAAGAATTTATATTCTGATCTGTACCTCATACACAACTATTATAATACTGCCAGAGAGGACTGCGGCTGCAACGCATCATCATGTGAACCACTTTTGGTACCGGTTTTGACATTTTCACAATAAACAAATTATTGTGAAATTTATAACGTTACTTGTCTGTATGTTTTGGGTTTTTTTTTCTTCATAAGTGTAGCCTATGTAGTTTTAAGGGATGGTTATGGGTAGGTTTAGTTGTATGAGTAGGATTAGTGGCTCAAAATATATTTTAATGCTATTGTTAATAAAACTATGAGAGGTTTGGGTTTGCTGAGATGGTCTCTGTTATGACCGTTTCACACTTTATATTAAGTAGACAGTTCCTGAGGAGTTACCATGTAAGTACACTGTTAATACAGTGTTGCACATAGGTTTGGGTTTTGCATATTATAGAGTAAGTTATGACTATTTTACACTTTATATTAAGTGGACAGTTCCTGAGGAGTTACCATGTAAGTACACTGTTAATACAGTGTTGCACAGAGGTTTGGGTTTTGCATATTACAGAGTAAGTTATGACTATTTTACACTTTATATTAAGTGGACAGTTCCTGAGGAGTTACCATGTAAGTACACTGTTAATACAGTGTTGCACATAGGTTTGGGTTTTGCATATTATAGAGTAAGTTATGACTATTTTACACTTTATATTAAGTGGACAGTTCCTGAGGAGTTACCATGTAAGTACACTGTTAATACAGTGTTGCACAGAGGTTTGGGTTTTGCATATTACAGAGTAAGTTATGACCATTTTACACTTTATATTAAGTAGACAGTTCCTGAGGAGTTACCATGTAAGTACACTGTTAATACATTGTTGCACATAGGTTTGGGTTTTGCATATTACAGAGTAAGTTATGACTATTTTACACTTTATATTAAGTGGACAGTTCCTGAGGAGTTACCATGTAAGTACACTGTTAATACAGTGTTGCACAGAGGTTTGGGTTTTGCATATTACAGAGTAAGTTATGACCATTTTACACTTTATATTAAGTAGACAGTTCCTGAGGAGTTACCATGTAAGTACACTGTTAATACAGTGTTGCACAGAGGTTTGGGTTTTGCATAATACACAGTAAGTTATGACAATTGAACACATTGTATCAAGTGCAGAGTTCCTGAGGAGTAACCATGTAAGTACACTGGTACCACAAGGAAAAACTTTAGCTGAGATTCAACATAAGTCCTGTCGGACAGTAAATACATGGTATCCACATAGGAATCATCATGGTTTCAGTGTGTTCTTAACTGGTAACTACAGTATGGAAGACTGCGTGTGGAAGTGGAACAACTTGTGTGAATACATATTGTTGTTACAAAATGTAGTTACACAATGCCTGTTACACATGTGTACTTACTGTAGTGGAAAAAGTGTTGTTACCAATGTCCTGTTACACATTTGTACTTACACATACCTTTCCGTGGGTTGTTACATATGTGTAGTTACACAAATATTACCGTTGTAAATACTATGTACCAATGTGTAATTACACTGTAGTTACATACTAAGTACATATCTAGTAACCATGTAAGTTCACAGGTATTAGGGCCACTTAATATAAAGTGGGACCAAATAATGTAGTGCCTTTTTAGGAAACAATTCAGGAGAAACAAAGGAAGTTGTCGCCATTTATATGCAAATGACACATAAATTGCATCTCATAGTTGCAGGCGGGATGTAGTTAACTTGCTTCTACCACATTAATTTTATTTTATGGTACATAACCTAAGTTTTAAGCACATCACTCATCTGTGCAGTTTTCTTTAGAACTCTCACAATAATAACTGTGAGTTCAGTCATAACCAATTGTGGAATTTGATAGCATTTTTCTTGTCCTATACCTGTTTGTGCTCTTTCCTCTTCAGAATCAGTTTCAGGATTTCATCTCTCCATTAACACCACCACAAATATCACCAAGCTGAGGATACCCTACCCACAGACGGGCACGTGGTATCTGAGCCTCCGCTCTCTGTGTGCCACTGAACACGGGTGAGGACATTTGAATCTCATCAAATCTAGAATCTGTGTTTTTGCACTAAATTATCAGACCTCAGTTTAGCAGCCTACTTTTTTGTAGGATGTAGAATATTCATAGCACTCCATTAAATTTACCCTCATCCACATTTAGCACGTAGTAGCAGCATGTGAACTGTGGGGTGTATCCTATTTGCTTTGAAATACTTAAAACATTTCATATATTCACTTTCATGTTGACATAGCTTCTCGTAACCTTACTTATCTCATTCAAAATGAAAATGAGCTCTGACAGGGAGAGTTCAGGTAAAGTTTGACATCTTCATTTGAAATTGCACGCAGAGGCTATCCCACTATAGAGATTATAGCATGTCTCCTCACCTTTGAATGTGAGGTCATTTTGAATTAGTTTTAACTTTCATCCCAGGGATTGTTCACCTTAAAAATAAAGGTTCTGTCATAATTTACTTACCCCTCATGTTGATCCAAACCTGTGTGACTTTTTTCCATCCATGGAACACAAAATAAGTTATTTACAAAGTGCTGCTCTCTATTTTCTAAGAATGTACAATGAACATGACTGAGTTCAACCTAAAAAAAGGACACAAAAAGCACCATAAAAATATTGTACAAGTGTGCACTATAATTCTTCTGAAGCCACAACACAACACAGGAAATAAGATATCTAATTTCAGTCTGTTTCTCATAAAACTTGAAAGCTTTTGTAGCCTTAAAAGCATCAATCCCCTTGCATTGTAAATGAACTTTTTCAGTATCCACAGAATGTTCAAAGACACTTCATTTTGTTGGTCAATATTCATTTCTTGGAAGGATTTCTAAAAGCTTACTTTTTTTGTCATCTTGACTTTCTTCTGTAGGTTTGAGCTGTGCACTAATGTAACAGCTGAGGTGTACCTTCGCTCTTACCTGACCCCCTGCATCAATGACTGCGGCACCTATGGCCAGTGCAAACTCCTGCGCACCAACAACTACCTGTATGCTGCATGCGAGTGTAAAGCAGGTGAGCGCTCATAGACTTTCTTATGTGTTCTCTTATATCAAATGAGTGGGGTAAATTAGTCATAACATTGAGGAAAACAATTAAATGCATTGTCTTTGAATTTCCTGGTGTGTGTCCTAAATTTAAGTTTCAGATAAGAAAATGTTTATGTCTTGGAATCAGCAAAGACCTGGTGATATCTTTGTCAAGAAATATATTGCATTTTATTTACATTTGTTTCTCTTTGTCTGCATTGTACAGTACTTAACACACATGCTCAAAAGTTTGGGGTCGTTTAGTTTTTTTTAATGATTTTTAAAATCTCTAAATGCTCACCAAGGCTGTTTTTGTTTAATCAAAATTACCGTAAAAACAGTGAAATATTTACATTGTGAACTATTACAATTTAATAATAAATAGTTGTTTTTTTATGCATTCTTGTGATGGTAAAGCTGAATTTTCAGCATAATTACTCCAGTCATGATCCTTCATAAATAATTATAAAATGCTGATTTAGTGTTCAAAAAGATACATTTCTTATTATTATCAATGTTGAAAACAGTTGTGCTGCTTAATATTTTTGTGGAAACTTTGATACATTTTTATCAATATTTTTGATACATTTAGGATTATCTGTTAAATAGAAAGAATTGAAAAGATTTATTTTTATTTTAAATAATAATTCTTTAAAGAAAGTAGAAATTGTGTTTACTGTCACTTTTGATCAATCTTATGTGTTCTTGCCGAATACAATTATTAAGTTCTTTCATCAGCAACAACAGCAACAAAAATCTTACTGGCCCTAATTTTTTGAAACTGTAGTGTACATTATGGTCACACTTTAGATTAGAGTCTAATTCTCACTATTAACAAACAATTAACTACGACTTTTGCCTCAATAAACTCCTAATTACAGCTTATTAATAGTTAGTAAGGTTGTTGTTAAATTTGGGTATTGGGCTGGATTAGCGATGTAGAATATGGTCATCCAGAATAAGGCATTAAAATGTGCTTTATACGCACTAATAAACAGTCAGTATCCTAATAATATGCATGCTAATAAGCAAAGTTAGTGATCATTGGACCCTACATTAATGTGTTGCCTATGGGTACGTTTACACGACAATGCTGTGCTAAAAACTGAAAAGTTTTTTCTTTGTACAGATAACAACGTTCTCAAAAAGATCCCGTTCTCACTGATCCGCGAAAACGACTAATAATGCTGAATCATGCATGCCAGACAAGTAGTTGGCGATGTCATTTTGTAAAGAAAGAGTACGTGCCTGCGCACGTACTCATTCTGTAACTACAGTGCACTCGAGCCGAACGCACATGCCTATAGACATTTTGCCCGATTTTCATTCTAAGGACGTTAATCTTGATAATGCTGTATTACTACTTTGCCTTCTGGCTAAATTTCATCCTCACAAAGCCAGAAACATTCCTTGTAATCCCAATTTAGAATGTTCTCCTCTGATATAAAGTCCCTTTTTACTTCCTTTAAGAAAATCATCCTTGTATCATCATTGTATGATCCTATCATCCTTGAGTCTGCTGTAAGGAATATAACATTTTTCATGATGACAATATGTTGATTTGTGTAATTCTTATAACCTCTTTTGATGATGTCCATATGCCCCCCTCTCCTTTATTTCGTCACCGTTTTCACAGATTCACGTTTTTGTAGTTTACACGGAGATAAGGGTGTCGTTTTCAAAATCGTTTTCTTACACTTTGAAACACGCTTTCAAAAGTTTGCATTTTCAAACCACCAAAACGCTGTTGGCATGTAAATGAATGGCCAAAACGCATACAAATTCTTTTTAGTTTTTAGTTCAAAACGTTGTAGTGTAAACGGCCCCTATATTATTAACTTATTCTGGATTTTGGTTGTATTTTGGTTGAAATAATTTAGTGCACATTTACCTAATGCCACAATTTGTTTGACCTTCTCATAGATTTTTCAGTTTGTCTTGGTTGTATAGCTTTTTGTTCTTTACAAATATATTTGCATTTTTGCAAATAGTAGTAGTAGTAACCTTCAATAAAATAAAATAAAACAACAAATAACTCATACAAGCCATCATAGACATAGGAATTATTTTTCCCAAATGAAAAGAAAATCCACTAGTATTCTCTTGAGGTGACTTGCAGGGCAGTTTTAGGTTGTTACGCATGTAATGTGACATGAAAACTCCTTGACACTTCAGCTTTTAGGAAAATAAAGGAGTAGAAATTCTGTGTCATTTAACAAAGTGAACAAGTCTACCCCTTTCCCCAGGGAAAGATCACCCGAGCGGTTAATATGGTGATAATCACTGTAATATTTTATAATTCCATTTAATATCTTTCTCCTCTACTGTCAGATGCCAATCAAAGATAATTGGCATGTTAAATGGTTCAATTACACATGTGCCAATCATGTCGCTCTATAACGATGAGATCACAAATCAAGTGTTTTTTAATTAGAGGACATGTGATGATCCTGAGAAATATGCTAATCACAACCTCTCAATTACAGCGTCATTATGAAGCTCTGGTGCCTCGTTTTTCCCTTCCCTCTGGATTCCTGCACATAGTTTCTTTTGTCATTAGCATAGACAAATTTACCCTTTTAATGAATGTTTTCTGGCAAACAGCTTAGTGCTGTGATACAGCACGCACGCAAACTCTCCTCTGTTCTCGAGTGTCTGGTAAAGCTCAATTGACCGTCTTTGTCGACACTCAGTGAGACTTCAATCACTACATGCCTTTGAGGATTTTTGTTTGTGGTGTGGCTAATTAAGGCTTCGTAATCAGAGAGATTTGTGATATGTTTTCTGGCATTTTCTATGAGAGGTTAGAGGTGCAGTGCATCTATTTCCTTCATGGTGTTTATATAACAGTAGGCTGCCCGAATCCAATCTATATTTATGAAGCTGTTTACAACAGCTGACAGATGAGGAACAGAATGTGTGTGCGAACCAGGAGAAAGTACATGTGTATTTCTGTGATGTTTTTTTTTGTCCTTCCTTTGTTGGTTTTACAGGCATTGCCTATGTGTGTGGTTTGTTTGTTTGTTTATTTATTTATAATTTTTTGTACCTTAGTTTGCTTGAAAGACATGGACAATGGTATATTTTACAAACGTTACCGTTCAAAAATTTGGGGTCTGTACGTTTTTTTAAATGTTCAGGAAAGAAGTCTCTTATTCTCACCAAGGCTGCATTTATTCGATCATAAATATAGTAATCTTGTGAAATATTATTACATGTTAATATGACTGTTTTCTATTTGAATATATTTTAAAATGTAATTTATTTCTGTGATGCAAAGCTGAATTTTTAGCATCACTACTCCAGTCTTCAGTGTCACATGATCCATCAGAAATTATTCTGCTGAACATTTCTTATTATTATTAATGTTAAAAACAGTTGTGCTGCTTAATATTTAAAGTGCATTACATGTTTCTCCCAGGATTCTTTGATGAATAGAAAGAACAGTATTTATTTGAAATAAAAATCTTTTGTAACAGCTTTTGATCGATTTAATGAATCTTTGCTGAATAAAATTATTAATTTCTTCCTTTATTTAAAAAAAATCTTAACCCCAAACTTTTAAACAGTAGTGTACTTAATTTTAAAGGGATAGCGCATCCATTAATGAAAATGATGTCTTCATTTACTCACTTTCATATCATTTCAAACCTGTATGACTTTCTTACTTCTGATGAACATAAAATAATATTTTAAGATGAATTTCCCCATTTTCTCCCATGTAATTGCAGTGAACAGGGACTGAAACTTTCAAGATTTACGCTTAAAACTTTTGCTTTACACTCACCTAAAGGATTATTAGAAACACCATACTAATACTGACTGTGTTTGACCCCCTTTCGTCTTCAGAACTGCCTTAATTCTACGTGGCATTGATTCAACAAGAGGCTGAAAGCATTCTTTAGAAATGTTGGCCCATATTGATAGGATAGCATCTTGCAGTTGATGGAGATTTGTGGGATGCACATCCAGGACACGAAGCTCCCGTTCCACCACATCCCAAAGATGCTCTATTGGGTTGAGATCTGGTGACTGTGGGGGCCATTTTAGTACAGTGAACTCATTGTCATGTTCAAGAAACCAATTTGAAATGATTCAAGCTTTGTGACATGGTGCATTATCCTGCTGGAGGTAGCCATCAGAGGATGGGTACATGGTGGCCATAAAGGGATGGACATGGTCAGAAACAATGCTCAGGTAGGCCGTGGCATTTAAACGATGCCCAAGTGGCACTAAGGGGCCTAAAGTGTGCCAAGAAAACATCGCCCACACCATTACACCACCACCACCAGCCTGCACAGTGGTAACACGGCATGATGGATCCATGTTCTCATTCTGTTTACGACAAATTCTGACTCTACCATCTGAATGTCTCAACAGAAATCGAGACTCATCAGACCAGGCAACATTTTTCCAGTCTTCAACTGTCCAATTTTGTTGAGCTCTTGCAAATTGTAGCCTCTTTTTCCTATTTGTAGTGGAGATGAGTGGTACCCGGTGGGGTCTTCTGCTGTTGTAGCCCATCCGCCTCAAGGTTGTGCGTGTTGTGGTTTCACAAATGCTTTGCTGCATACCTGCATACAGCCCAGTTAACGCATGTGCTTCTCTAGGTTGGGATGGCTGGGGTTGCACAGACAACACTGAGGCGTACTCGTATGGGTTCCAGCTGCTCTCGACTCTTCTTCTGTGCCTCAGCAACCTGATGTTCGTCCCACCTGTGACCATCGCCATCCGCAGTCATTACCTGCTGGAGGCATCTGTCTATATTTTCACCATGTTCTTTTCCACTGTGAGTTTAAGATCTGCTTTAAACCAATCAAAAATGCTCCAAATTAGGCATTTCAATTGCTATTTGCATGTTGACATGAATCGTCTAAAATAAAACAAAGATATACAGCTTCAAGAATAATATTTTTTTGTAAAAGGAATAATCCCAACTCTTAATTCTGAGTGCATGGCTTATGGTTGAAATGAATCATTGTAACTTGTAAATGAATTTAACTGACCAGTCAGATTACAGAACTGGAACTAACTGTTGTATAATTTATTTTGGATACTAGATTTGCATTCTGTTTTGCTTAGGCTTTGGACAAACATGCCTAAATAATGTAATAAGTGCTTGAAGAAGTGCTGTATTATTTACAGACCCATCATGAGTCTTAGTTCACATATCAGTGGCAGTTGAATTATGGAGATTATAGTTAAGAACCAGTGACATGTCAGAGTGTCATATTTTATTCATGATTCCTCTGACCTTTTGTTTTCATCTTTCACCCCTGAACAGTTTTATCATGCCTGTGACCAGCCAGGCATTGTGGTCTTCTGCATCATGGAGTATGACGTGCTGCAGTTCTGCGACTTCCTCGGCTCGCTCATGTCTGTTTGGGTCACTGTCATCGCCATGGCCAGACTCAAATCCATTATCAAACAGGTACAAATCACATTAGATTACCATAAACCTTGTGGTTCGTAACTCTTTGCTCATAAACAAGCAAAGTTGTTTAGTAGTAGTAGTAGACGTTATTGTCACTTAGTCACAAGTACCAGCAAAATTAGCCATCAAGTAATGTTGTACGCATCAATAATGTTGATGCCATTAGTTGTTGCTAATATTAAATTCAGCTGTGACACACTCTAAACAATGCTGGGTTGTTTTAATTCAAATTTGGACAAACTTAAATGTTGGGTTAAAAAATGTATCTAAAATTTTAACCCAACTGTACATTTTTTAATTACATTTTTAACCCAGCATTTGGGTTTGTTCATATTAGACCCAAATTTGGGTTGAAACAACCCAGCATTTTTAGAGTGCATCACAGATATAAATTACATTTTAATATATATATATATATATAAATAGAAAACAGTTATTTTAATTTGTATTTCACTATATTACTGTTTTGTTTGTGTGTGATTGTGATCAAATAAATTCGAAAACATTAAAAATCTTACCAACCTCAAAATTTTAAAAGATAGTCTAAGTATTCAAAATGGGCCACTGTATATA
This sequence comes from Chrosomus eos, assembly GCA_036326025.1. Taxonomy (NCBI): domain Eukaryota; kingdom Metazoa; phylum Chordata; class Actinopteri; order Cypriniformes; family Leuciscidae; genus Chrosomus; species Chrosomus eos. The sequence continues at coordinate 24,986,771 of CM070820.1, read as the reverse complement.
ATAACCACAATCTGATGGTTAAAATTACATATGAAGACCCTGGGGCCCAGAAATGCTGGTTATTTCTTGTGTCATCAATTTCTATAAATTCATTTTGTGTGATTCACAGAGGCCAGTAGTTTTTCATGGACTTTATTGCCAAGAAAAGAGCTTTCCGAGATGTGCAATAGAGCAGAAATTTGGTCCACCTCAGTAAACAGCTTACACAGAGTGTAAATATACGAATGTCAGCGGTCTGTCATGTGCTGTCATAATGATGGTGACATTTCGCTGTGGAGCAGAGTGAATATAGGTGGACACTTTTCAGGTTCACTTTCTCTTTAGTTCAGTCTTCAGCTGCTCAACTGCAGAGGGAAAGAGTAAGGATTAAGGAAAGAGAGCCCAGGGAGAAAAATCAGATTCTGATTAACAGTGTGTTTCACTTATTTAGAATCAGAGATATGAAGTGAGGGAGCTTCTGCTTGTGAAGGAAGTATCTAATGGAAAGAATAAGAAAAAATAGCTCCCCTCCAGGGAGAATGCTGTTAGGTGATTGTGTGTGCTCGCCTGTGAATGTGTCTTGCTGAGTGCTGAAGTTTGCAGACACTAATCAAATCAACCTTGCCACAACAGTTCTGAACTTCACGGAGGAAGGAAAGAGTACGAGAAGGACATTTTTAGCGGCACCTCTCTTTACTTACAGTCTGCCTGACAGAGGGTGGCCAATGCAAGATGGCCCTAATTGGACTGGGGATTCACTATCGCCTCTAGGCATGATGAGTTGTTCATGTTTGAACTAATGTTCTCCCTCTTTGTTGCTCTCCTACCAGGTGCTGTACTTGCTGGGGGCGATGGCTCTGTCCATGGCCTTACAGCTGGACCGTCATGGTCTGTGGAACCTGCTGGGGCCCAGCCTTTTCGCTTTAGGCATCATGGCCATCGCCTGGGTAAGTAGTGTAAAGGACCTCTTTGAGAGTCTAATATGTACTTTTTATTAAATTAAGTATGAGTTGGGTTATTGGTAAAATATTTGTGTAAATGTTGTAATCTATTCAAATATTTTGTATGTGCTTTTGTTGTTTGTATGTGATTGACCGGAAATTTGGTGCACCTGTAATACTGAGATTTGTCCTTTTGGTGACACCGTAGTTTTGCACAAGGAACGATGAACATTTGAGGGTAGCTCAGTAGCTGGCGGTGTGAATGGGGAGCAGCCGTGTGTATTTTACCTGAGATCTCGTGTTTTTATTCATGAACTTGAAACTTGACGCCCGTTTATGACGGAAGAGAGGATTATTAAGATTGTTTGCATTCCTTGGTGAGCGCAGCGAGGTATGATATGTTTTCATTCATTGATCATTCATATACAGCCCATATGTATGGTTTTATTAGCTGTATGATAAATGTTTGTCGATATGTTTGTTTTGTAATAATGTTTGTAACCGTGAAACCAAGTGTGAAATGTTTTCTGTGTATATGTTTTCAATACAGTTTTCACGGTGCTATGGTGATGATGAATAGTTGATCGTCATGGTTTGGCGAACTTAATAAAGGACACCTTGCATCAGTCGAGACTCTCCTTTTCGGATCCAAGGGCTGCTACAAGTAGTATTGTGCACATGCATAGATTTCCTGTGTTTGGGACTGTAAAGCATCTTCTGTGTAATACATTAATAAAACGTGCTAGAAAGCATGTCAGTTATACTAGACCTGCTCGGAGCATAAAAATGAACAGATGTTGGAGTTGTTTGCAAGATAAAGGCATTGTTGTTTGCCATGGATGATAATATTACCGTGGTTTGCAAGTTGTTTCCTTCTAAAAAAATCTGCTTAAACCAGCAAACGGTGGTGTCTGTTTTAAGTTGGTTTTAGCTGGTTTAAGCAGGACAGCTAGTCTCCCAGCCTGCCCAAGCAGGTATTTAGCTGGTATAGCTGGAATACCAGTTTGTCTCCCAGCTGGTTTAAGCAGGTGTTAGCTAGTTTAAGCTTGTCTTCAGCTGGTCTTGTTGGTTTTCCACCCTGTCAAGCAGGTATTTAGCTGGTATAGCTGGACTGCCAGTTTGTCTCTCAGCTGGTTTACGCTTGTCTTCAGCTGATCCAGTTGGTTTTCCACCCTGTCAAGCAGGTATTTAGCTGGTATAGCTGGAATCCTAGTTTGTCTCCCTCTCCTATGCTTGTTTTCAGCTGGACTAGTTGGTGTCCCAGCTTGGCCAAGCAGGTATTTTGCTGGTTTTAGCTGGAATACCTGGTGTTCTTCAAGCCCATTAGTTAAAAAGCAAACCAATCTAGGTTTAAAAAGTTTTTTTTTTTTTTTTATCAACGGGGAAAACAAAGCTTTTCAGCTTTGTAAATGGATCAAATATATGCATGTGTAAATGTACTGTAGTAAATACATCATATTAAAAGGCAACATTCCTGTGTGTCCAAAAATAACCATGTTCTTTCAGTATAACGGATCCGGCAGTTAAATGCCAACGCTAGTTTTTTCTTTGAATGTTGAGTGACAAGAAGCACCTTTTCAATATCTATAATTTATGAAGGCATTTCGAGATACCTAGGGCTGCATTTATCGGTGCATTAGCATGGTGTGGCATTAAAAGTGTCTCTGTTCTGTCAGTATTAGAGACGCACTCGCTGTTCCATTACTAGGCAGCTTGTACTTTATGCTAATTCCTCTAGCGACCACACTGTTTTTTTCTGATTAAAAAAGAGTAAGATAAAAAAAATGGGTGTTGGACAAGGAAAAGTCTTTGCCAGAGCCACTGGCAAATTACAGTTGAGTGAGAGAAGCACGTCCTCCCTTGAGTCAAATGTGCTGGTGGATATACGTACATGCAGAGAGAAGAGGAGCCAGTGAACTTATTCTGCCGCTACAAAGATATATTGTGTGAGAGAGAAATAATGAGAGAGAATAGCAAATGTTCAACAAAACTATGACTATCAGAGGTCATTTCTTCATCCTTTGACTCTGAACTCACATTTGAAGGCACTAATACAACTTCTAATAGAGCATAATGAGGAAAAACACATTGGGACAGAATTAAAGACATTTAGATGCGGTAATTTTGGTTATGAGGTACATCGTTGCTTGCTTCACTCTATACCTGTGTTTTTGATGCAAGTTACTGTAACACTTTTTTGACAACTAAAACATTAATAATTGCAGTACTTTACCTTAAAAATGGTAAAATGTCATGATTAACTAGAATTTGCAAGGCAGCAAAAAAAAAATGGTGTTAAACATTCAGTCAATCTTATTTACGAAATAACTTAAAAGAAACACTAGACCGTTTTTTTCATATTAAACTATGTTATTCCCTTAACTAAGACGAGTTTATGGAAGTAAAATAATGACAAATGTTTTTGAAACAAAAAGCCTGTTGAATTGTACGACTTGAAATAAATATGCATTCCATTAACACATCTTGTATTTTAATGCATTGTATTTTTAGGGCTTGTATTTTTATGGGCTGAAATTTAGCGTGGTTGAATATTTAGGCTGTGAATAATTCAATTCAAAACATTTCAAACACATTTTCATTAGTAAAATGTCAATAATCCATTTTCACCTTTCATATTTCACTTCCAAATATTCAAACTGATTAAAAATACAACCTATAATATTCAACAGGCGGTTTTCGGTCCATTTTATTTCGCTTTCAAATTCGCTTCCTCAAATTCAGTGGTTTAAATTCGACAGTAAATTCAACATTGACATCCAGGAAAAGCAGGAGATCACCGAGCATAATCTCCATCTGCTGTTAGTCGACCTCGCCAGCAGGGGGTGCAAACGCGTGTTGTTAATGAAGATAGAGTTAGCAAGCTATTCATTTATGAAAACTGTACAACAATTGAGCATGCATTACGTTTTTTGTGATGATTATCTGGGTCAGTATATATGCGGAAAAGATGATTAAGGCACAAAAGCTGTTTTTATGTTTCATTCATTAACTTCATTGTTACTTTCCCTGTGCAGCCTTACATGTTATCAGCTTTTTCTACCATGAACGGGATTATTATCGGTTTCCCTCAATACCTCATCATACTCAAAGGCTACGTTCACACTGCAGGCTGAAACGACCCAATTCCGATTTTTTTGCCCCTATGCGACCTGTATCCGATCTTTTCATGACAGTCTGAACGACACAGATCCGATCTTTTCAAATGCGACCCAGGCCACTTGGGTATGTGGTCCAAATCCGATACGTATCCGATCTTTTGAAATGCGACCTCAATCTGAACGGCCAGGTCGCATGTATCCGACCCGCACGCCGTTGATATGCGACAAACGTCATAATTCTGCGTTGAAGTAGGCAGGAATGAGAAGATAAACAAGTTAGCTATCGTACGATAGCACCGATAGCACGCACCTGTCAATACACTCCAACGCGTTGCACTGTTATGGTCCGCCGCAGACGTGTCTCTTCCCGTGAGTTAATCGAAGGCGCTCAAACGCTCTCCTCCTTCTTAATTTTCTTCTTAAAACGAAAAGATTGTAATTGTGCTGGCTCTGTTGGGAAAATAACTTTAATATTGCTAAACGAGCTCCACTGTTGACATTCATGTTTAGGTACTTCCGCAAACGGCAAGTGACGTCGTTGACCGTTGAGTACTCTTCTGCGCATGCGGGTCACTTCTGGGTCATTTCACGTTCACACAGGAGATCACTAAAGGTCGCATTTAATTGGAAATGTGAACGGCCTTGCAAAAAAATCGGATTTTTTCAAAAAATCGGAATTGAGCATTAAGCCCTGCAGTGTGAAGGTAGCCAAAGATTCCCTTTCTGTCGGGACAAAACTGGCAATTCCTGTAATGGAATAATACAGTGATATAAAAGACAAAACTCGCACCTTTATTGAGGAAGTATGCCAACATACATGTACTGCATTAGATTAAACTGGGAAGGTTCATAGCACTTTCATATTGTTGTTCTATATTGTTAGTTTAACTGTAAATCGCTTTGGATGAAAGCGTCTGCGAAATGACTAAACGTAAAATTGTCTTGACATTCGCACATTTAGGGACCGTCTCTAAAGTAACATTGGTAGTCCTATTAGGCCTAAACGTTTCTAACTTCAATAGCAAACTTCAATTTATTTGAATAAATTGCGCATTATGCCTGACACCTACATGAACACTTTACAGTTAGTTTTATGACTGTAAGTCGTTCTCTTCAAATGCTAGTGAAGTTAGAAACGTGTATACCAATGTCGTATGTAACTTTAGAGACGGTCCCTAAATGTGCGAATGTCAAGCCAACTATGCCAGTATCACTGGGAAACGCTGAGCATTAAACTTTGCGCGTTAAGTTCATATTCTGAGTCCCTCTGCTTGCCTGCGTGTTTGGTCTTTTATATCACTTTATATAGTTCATTAAGCTAGGTTAAGCGTTTTATATGTCCAGCATGGGAATCCTTACGTATTGAGGGAAACCCTAGTAATGCATGCAGCACAATCGCCGCAACTAAACAACCAATAGAAATATATGTCAAACTCAAATGTAACATTGGACCTGTACATCCGCGTCGGGGGAATAACATTATAATCTCGTTCACGGTAGAGAAAGATGCTACCTACACAGGAAAAGTAATCGTGAAGACACTGAATTTCACATAAAACAGACGTCATAATAATCACAGATACAATTACATTGTTGTAAATTAGTTTTTATGAATGAATTGGCTTGCTCTAACTGCTCTATCTTCGTCAACAACACGCGTTTGCACCCCCAGCTGGTGAGGTCGACTAACAGCAGATGGAGATTTTGCTCGGTAATCTACTGCTTTTCCTGCAGTTCCTGGATGTCAACGTTGAATTTACTGTCGAATTTAAACCACTGAATTTGAGGAAGCGAATTTGAAAGCGAAATAAAATGGACCGAAAACCGCCTGTTGAATATTATAGGTTGTATTTTTAATCAGTTTGAATATTTTGGAAGTGAAATATGAAATGTGAATATAGATTATTGAAAATGTACTAATGAAAATGTGTTTGAAATGTTTTGAATTGAAATATTCACAGCCTAAATATTCAACCATGCTAAATTTCAGCCCATAAAAATACAAGCCCTAAAAATACAATGCAGTAAAATACAAGCAGGGTTAATGCAATGCATATTTTTTTTCAATAAGTACATTTCAACAGGCTTTTTGTTTCAAAAACATTTGTCATTATTTTACTTCCATACGAGTTGATACATTCCTCTCTCGTCTCAGTGCGTGCGCTCAATCGCTCTGGAGCGCGGCGCCCAGTTCATTCATTAGGGTCCAAACAGTGATGAAGTTAGAAGCGACCAAACACCTCCACGTTTTCTCTATTTAAATACAGTTACACGAGTAGTTACACGACCAAGTATGGTGACACAAAACTATAATGTATGGCGGAATATCACTTTGAGAGCACTTCGACTCGGCGCAGTAATATCATCACTCCAGGATCATTCAGGATCTTCCAGGATCATTCAGGAGTGATGATATTACTGCGCCAAGTCGAAGTGCTCCCAAGTGCTATTCCGCCATACAATATAGTTATCCTTTTTACCCACTTAGAAAAGCGCCATGTTTTATTTTGTGTCACCATACTTGGTTGTGTAACTACCTAGTGTAACTGTATTTAAATAGAGAAAACGTGGAGGTGTTTGGTCGCTTCTAACTTCATCTCTGTTTGGACCCTAATGAATGAACTGGGCTATCAAAGTGTCACCGCGCGCCAGAGCGATTGAGCACACGCACTGAGACGAGAGAGGTATGTATCAACTCGTCTTAGTTAAGGGAATAACAGTTTAATATGAAAAAAACAGTCTAGTGTTTCTTTAAGCACGTACTACTGTAGGAATGCATGAATAATGTAGGCTGAAATGTTCTTGCATTTCTGAATGTCAGATTGAAAGACCAGTGTACAGATTACTCTAATTCTGTCTAAAATTCATTGAATGTGACATTGACTGTCAAATACACACGTCTATCATCTCCATGGCACATAATGGCTCTTTGTAGTTAAAACATGTCAGTTGACACCTCCATTTCAATGCTCCCCGAGCCTACGCAAACCCAGTACAAAAAACGTCCCACAGTGTGATTCTCACATCATTTTTTTTTTTTAACTGAGGAAAAAGGCTATAATTTATCAAGCTTGTGACATGCTACATTCACATCATTTTTTACAATGCAGTTTATCATTATCTTCTGTGATCCTCTTGTATTTGGGCTCTGCATTCTGAATATACAGATGATCTTAAATTAGATGACACGGTAGATGACCAAATATTTTTTTAGTTATTCAAAAATTCTTTTGTGAAGAGTTTTAAGCCTGAACTAACCCAACATTATATCATATAAGTTGTTACCAAAAATGTATGAGAAAAAAAAGACTATTTGCTTATTGTCTCACATCAATTGTCTCACATCAGATATTAATTATAAAAAAGAATTAAAGATAAAAAACAATGATAAAATCTTTGAGATCAAAAAGAATATCTCTGAGATGAAAAAAAAAAATCTAATAATAAATCTTGGAAAATAAATGTGATTTTCACTTCCAGAACACTACTTTTGTGGTCTATAGAGGAGAAATATATATTAATAGACAGACAGAGAGAGAGAGAAACATTCTCTCTCACCCAGTCATTGACTGCATTGGCTGAAGTTTGAGTTTCATTCCTTATGTCCAATAACAACCTCAGTTTGAATTCTAACACTTGAAATCAAATCACACCTGCTAGAGGAATACACATTTTATTTTTTTTTTATTGTCGAATAATGCTTGAGTAGCACCTACAAACCAAATAAAGGCACGGGATGTTTAAAACATAGTGTTTTGAGAGGAAGGATGAGAACCCTTTGGAATTCTCAATGTGATTTATTTGTGTAGAAATGTTTATGTTGTGCCTGATCAGTCCTTCATAGCAGTTAGGTGTTTCAATTCAGAATTGTTTTGATTCTTGAACATAAATTAGGCTATTTAAAAAAAAAAATAGCTTTAACTGCTTGCCACAAATTTCAAATCAACAACAAAAAATGACGGTCCTTTAAACATTGTTTCCAATGGTCAAATAGCTTTAAAAAACCTTATACCAGCCAATGTGTCTTATGACTTCGCTATAGACTTATGCTCCCTCGTGTAAGTGAACGACGCCTCGTGGTGCCATCCCAAAGACACACAAAATCACGGACTTTTCCTAGATTGTTCCCAGCTGGTGAAATGACCTGCCTATCTTAATTCGAGCAGCTGAGTCTTTAGCGATTTTCAAAAAATGTCTGAAGACACATCTGTTCGTCAGCACCTGAGCAATAAATACTAGCACTTACCTTTTCTATTCTGTTTTTTTTTTCTATTCTATGATGTGTACTGTGCTTGACTAACTGAGACTTGTTACAGCACTTGTATACTGTTGCCATCTTGTTGGCCTGATTACTTCTATTGTTCTCCTCATTTGTAAGTCGCTTTGGATAAAAGCGTCTGCTAAATAATTAAATGTAAATGACATTGACTGTTTCTGCGATAACCAGAACTTCTAAAGCTGCAGTGATGCGATGACTTTATCAATTGATGATTGGCTCCTTTATTTAAAAGGCGGGACTTAATGCGCATTGAAGTTTCTCCCATTCATATTAATATGAGTGCCCCTTCTTGGTATATCTAAAGTCTTCGGGCATTATAAGAATACACTCAATGTAGACAACTACTTTTGGACTAATGTCATGTTGCATAAGTTTCGGTTTCAGATTCAGAGTCAAACACTGAATTTCACAACTAAGTTCAGACTGCAGGCAAAAGTGTCCCAAAATCTGATTGTTTTTGCTTGTATGTGATACAAGCAAACAGCATGTGAACAGCACAAACCACATTGAATCTTATCTTTTTGATTCCTTCAATATGTGGTCCTATAAAGTAAGTATTGCGGTGACTGCTCTATACAAGCAAAGTTTGAGGAAAAGCTGTTCAAGTTGCTCTTTCTCCTCCTCCTCCTCTGCATCTTCCTTATTGCCTGCGCACAAATTCACTGGCTTCCCTGGCACATAACCTTATGAACGTGTAAATGCTGACTTCAATAACCTACGTGTTTACTTCTGTATTACAGCGTGCTGCATGCCGTCTTTGTTAATGTTCTTTTGCGCATGCGGGTCAGTTCAGAACTGTAACCAGTTCACACTCGAATTTGATAAGGGCTACATTTAAAAGATAATGTGAAGAGCCAAACAACAACAACAACAACAACAACAAAAATCGGATCTGAGCAATGAATCAGAATTGAGCATCAAGACATAGCCTTAGAGCAATTGCAGCAAAGCTGACCAATTTCATTACATGTCCCCCATGCTTCACATTGTTTTTCCCCCTAAAATATAAAACATTTAGTTGTTTTAGTGGTGCTGTGGAACTTAGAAGAGGTCTTTGCTAACTTTATGTGTTTATTAGCAGTAATGCTTCCAAAGCGGTGGTTTGCTCTTATGGCTCTGTTCCATGCACGGCGATCCTTGACTCATGCGGTTTATTGTTATGAGCTGCAGCAACTCCACTTTATAGATCCTCTTACACAGATTATGAAATAGTACATGCTTTGCTATATACACTGGAATCCTATGAAATATGTTAATCATTGAATATCTGAGAAGTATTTTTTTTTTACCAATTTTAAACGGAAATGTTATGACGTAAAATGAATAGGAAATATTTATGATTTGCCCCACTAATTGAAGGAATTTATCTGGGAGGCCCGCAATACTGCACAAAGTATCAAATGGCTTGATACTTTGGGGGCGGCCAGGCCAAATATGGATACATGGATACTTCCCACTCCTCCCGGTTCCTGCAGAGGCTGCTCATTGGCGGCAGCAGCTTTTTTGTTTTCTTTTTTTTTCAGGACGACTCAACCTCCACGGACAGTTTTTTATGTTTTATCAGACAATAACTACTCAATTTTGCTTTAGTATATTTTCAGGGCAATTAGGACCGGATTCAGTTTCAGCTTACATTTCGGGACGTCTGGTCACCCTAGTATACTAGTATAGTGTGTGTGTGTGTGTGTGTGTGTGTGTGTGTGTGTGTGTGTGTGTGTGTGTGTGTGTGTGTGTGTGTGTGTGTGTGTGTGTGTGTGTGTGTGTGTGTGTGTGTGTGTGTGTGTGTGTGTGTGTGTGTGTGTGTGTGTGTGTGTGTGTGTGTGATATGAGGACACAAATGTGCATAATGACATGGGTATTACACTGGTATTACAACTTACACGTGAAATATGAGGACATTGCATGCGTCCTCATATTTCAAACAGCTTAAAAAACATAAAAAACAATGTTTTTTTTTAAATGTTAAAATCCAGCATGTCTCCTGTAAGGGGTAGGTTTAGGGACAGGGGCAGTGTAGGGGTAGCCTGGTAATACCAGACTCTGCTACTTCACTTTGCTTCGTAGACAGAGTCTGGCATAGCATAATAGAGAAGTGTTTTCTCTCTCGCTAGGGGGCGATTTCTGAAGTTTAAAATCATTGGTTACACGTAAGCCAATCAGATAAGTTTATTTATGACGTATGTTATGCGCTGACACAGCCGCATCGATCCACAGACATCATGCATCGAACTCAAATCTATGATCGAACTTCCACTGTAAACACTTAATGATGCGAGCGAAATACCGGAGTGAACATGGCTGTAAACGACTTTTTTGATCGGTGATTGATGTAATAGAATGACTGCTGCACTTGACAGGGCGCAAACAAGCAGAGAGAGAGAGCGAGCGAGCCCCGGCCGGCCGCGCGCGCGCGCGCACTATCACGTCTTTAAACAAACAACACGAGCACTGTCTTGCTCTCTCTCCCTCGCAAATATTAATCAAAATCAATCGACTAGTAAAAGGTCGGAACACCTCAGTTTCACGTGGAGAATTTGGAGATTTTTAGAGATTAGAGACTCTAGGAACAACATCTCAATGAACAACATCTCAACACTAAATTATAAAGGCCTGTCTCATATAACGTTAGCCGCCTGTCTCAAATACAAGCCGGTGCAGTTCGACGATTTGGGCAAATAAAAGCCCGGGCTATTATTTGAAGTTTTACGGTATTTAAGACCTGGAAAAGAAAGGAGACACTGACCTGTCAAAAGGCTCCCCAGTTTTTCGTTGACGATCGGTAGTTGATAAATTAAACTTTTCCCAAAGGGAGTAGGGCCACAACATCACCTCCATTCAAAATGTTTAATACACACTCTTCTTGTTCAGGCTTCAGTTTGCTAATGCCGGGAATATTCTCCACAACAGAGCGAATTGCATCTTTGCGTGTCTCGTCCGCGGTCGTTTTTGATTTCTCTGACCTAATCTTAAACTCGGCGCTTGGCGAGTACGTCACGGCTTTCAGCCCGCCTTCTGTTCGCTGATTGGCCTGGCTGTTTTCAGGCCGGTGGAAAACAGACAGATAGGCTGCTATCTCAGACTGACTACAGGAGTGAAATGAAATTAGCGGAAGTAGGAAGTCTGACGTAGTCAGGCTAGTGTAGGGGGATAGAATATATAGTTTGTCCAGTATAAAAACCATTACGCCTATGGAATGTCCTCATAAGTCACAAAAACAAACATGTGTATGTGTGTGTGTGTGTGTGTGTGTGTGTGTGTGTGTGTGTGTGTGTGTGTGTGTGTATATATATATATATATATAGTTTTTATCTATTTCACCCTTTAAAAAATGAAAAATTGTATTTCATCAGAATACATGCATATTTGTAATGGCATCAATGGAGAAAGATGCTCTTTGTGGCCAGATGGTGTAATTACAGTGTCTACCAGCAGGGGCTAACTGAGCTATGTTAACCAGTTGCTAGTTAAATGTGCTCTATTCGATGTTGGGTGACGTCACGTCTTCAAAGTATTGTTAAACAAAACGGAGGCTAGCTAGACCCTCCCTCCCCCTCATCCGCGCACTAACCCCCCAAATCCTTCTTGTCGGTTATTTGCTGGAACAGTTTGTTATGGTTCGTTGTGCGGGTTAGCCCAGTTTGTTTTTGGTGTCCTTGGGTGTCCGCAGAGACCTTGTTTTTTACAGTGTGTTCAGGGGACAGGCAGCTAACAGATAGTGAGGAGATGTTATGTGACAAAAAAATGTTTTGGCCTAAAAAATGTGTGACATTGCTTAGAGGACCTTTAACAAGTTTCTATTGTGATGTGAATACATTCAATGAGCTTCATATATGATGCAAAATCTCAAAGACAGAATGATAAATAACTACTGAAAAGCAAACAATTATATTGAGCAGCTTGTGGGCTAATACATTTCATTCTCATAAACTGTAGCATTTATCTCAAAACAATGCTCCAAGAGCATGCTAACTAGATTTGAGGTGTGAAGCACATGTTTCCGCTTCTGTCCAGGCATCATTGATTCATGCGTCATCCAATCAATATCTGAAAGCATATCCTGCTTGGCTGATGAATTATTTGTAATATATTAGTCCATATCTCTCAGAGATGGTTAAATAAGTGTGAATCATTTCAGGAGAAGCCTGTAGGGTTTGAGGATGTGGTCAGAACAGTGGTTGTTGGATTCAAACCCTTCTGTCAAAACAGCTGCTTTATAATGTGAAATATAGATGAGAATCAATTTAAATGAAAGTCAAAGGGAACAAATGTGAGTCACGCACATTTTGAGAGCAATCCTCATTAATAAAAACAGTATGCGGCATGAAGATCTGGACATCTGGGGTTTGCTGTGATCTACACCACAGCAGAAGCTGTGTTTTACCATTGTGTGGGTACAGTTTAGGTTGGGTTAGTAGTACATGTTAGGCCCATCGGTTAAATGTCACATTTAGAGCTCGTCCATTTTCCTTTCTCTCCTTTTGCAACATGCACCTGTTATGTGCCTGAGGATTAATGAGAGGAGAAATGTTGACATAGGGCAGGATGTTTCTTTCTCATAACGGTCTATGCTGTGGGACTCATTATAAGCTCACAATGATACTGATATTTACATACACTGTAAAAAGTAAAAAGTTTCTTTTTTTGGCATTTAATCTAAAGATGTGTCCATAGCTAAATGGTCTGTTTTTATAATAAGGGGGTTCAAGCGTGTAGTGCCGAAACCCCATTGTAATTGTTAGAATTTACATGGATCAGTATTCTTCCCTCAAAAGTGATCGGGTGGACCAAACCAAAAATCGTAGAGAGTTAAAACTACGAGGGATGGTAACCATCCTGTTTATAACGTCACCAAGGCTCGCCCCAATCGGCCTGATGGTGGCGCTACAGCGATCAAAAGTATGTAATGCTCATAACAACTAAACCGTTCGTCACAAGCTCAAGTGACTTATATCCTTGGCTCAAAATGAACAAAACACAAAAAATGGCTTATTAGATTTATCGGTCACCTGGGGGTGCCTTCATGTTTTTCATGTGCATAAGGGATTGTATAATATAATCTAATTTACTGCAACTTTGCCTATAGGACCACCGCTGTCAATCGAACCGTTCATTAAATATTGGAGATTATTTCAAAAATCTACTTTCGTGAACTAGTCCTTTTGACTCAACCTCGTTAAAGGAGTAGTTCACTTTTAAAAAAAATTTTTGCTGATAATTTACTCACCCCCATGTCATCAAAGATGTCCACGTCTTTCTTTCTTCAGTCGAAAAAAAAATTAATGTTTTTAATGAAAACATTCCAGGATTTTCTCCATATAATGGACTTCATTGGGAGCCAAACGGTTCAAGGTCCAAAAGACAGTTTCAGTGCAGCTTCAAAGGGCTTTAAACGACTCCAGACGATGAATAAGGGTCTTATCTAGGACCCTTCGAGTCATGACTCGAAAAAAGATTTGTTAATTTTGATGAACAAGTTCGAACAGGAGAGTCACGAACGCTCATCACAGAACAGAGCAAAGCGAGCATTTGTGCTTAAAAAACTTAAACTTTGTTATTTATTTTTTAAATGAGCGATGGTTTCGCTAGATAAGACCCTTATTCATCGTCTGGTATCGTTTAAAGCCATTTGAAGCTGCACTGAAACTGTCTTTTGGACCTTGAACCGTTTGGCTCCCAATGAAGTCCATTATATAGAGAAAATCCTGGAATGTTTTCATCAAAAACCTTAATTTCTTTTCGACTGAAGAAAGAAAGACGTGGACATCTTGGATGACATGGGGGGTGAGTAAATTATCAGCAAAAGTTTTTTTAAAAGTGAACTACTCCTTTAACTGTTAAAAAGCTTTAAAACTAGCTACTATATTTCCTTAGTAAATTGCCTGTATTGGCTGTACATGGTCTTTTCCATCTATGATATGATGAATGTGCTTAAAGGCCTTAAAGTGCTTGAACCCCGATAATTGCTGCTTGCAGTTATTATTACGATTATTATTATTATTTTATCCTTATTTATTTATTTGATTAGGTCAAAATATTATTTAATATGACTGAATCAACATGACTGCATTAGGTTACACCAAAGAGTGTAATATTTAAGGGTCAGGAAAAGGCCCTTTATGCATGTACCGGTAAGTTACATTAAGGGACTGTTTCTACCTGCACTGACCCTAATGTAGTAGTAGTAGTAATAATTATTTTTATTTAAGTGTATGTATAGGAATTTATTCTGGTGAATAAATGATATTCTCATTTAGAGAAAAACACAGGTAAGTTGTAGCAAAATAACAGAGAATCTGAGGAATGTTTCTACCTCTTCAATGTCTTTAAAGACAACACTTTAGTCAAATAAATAGCTCTTGGCATAAACAATCACATCAGAAAAATCCATAAAATGCACTTTTGACAGAGACATGCTTGTATAATAACCGTCAAGGCTACTTGTGTTCATTCAATAAACTTGCACAATCCGCGTGAGAAAGGATTTAGTGTGAGTTCTTTCCATTGTTTGGAAATGACAAAATAAATATAATGGCTTTGCCTTTCCGGGGCATTTGTTTTAGATAAGGATCTTTTGAAGTATGTGACTGTAATTTGACAGAGGCCAAGAAACGAAATTCCTCAGCCGTTAAAAAGTTTCACCGAACTTCAGTTTTGAAATTACACAGGAAGCCAACGAATGCTGGAGTTGAATCAGTAATCAGAGGGAATATGAGATTTGCAATGTCTCTGAGGTCCTGCACCTTGCTATAGTATATGCAGCACAATTGTGATTGAGTTGTCAGCAGTCACTTGTGTGTGTTTGATTGGCTGCTGCACATGATTGACAGCGGTAACAATGTAGAATCATGAGATTTAAAGTGTCCATTTCAGACCCTTGCTTTCAATCCTGTAACTTGCTATACTGTCATAGGATATTAAACCTCAGCATTTGAGTGTGTGTCAGCGCTCACATCGTATATTCCCATAGCTGCACAGGACAGTTAAAATTCATGCCATGGCTATACAATTGTAACCTGTGGCAAAGTTCTAGTCATGTTGTCAACTAGTGGAACATTATAACTGAAATGTCATGACAGACAGGGAGAAAAGTTCTCCCTTCTCTCATTCTTTCTGCACTGTCAAGAGGAGGGTTAATAATATTCTGGAGAACAACTATAGATGGTAGAGCAAGTCTGATGGACACATACTGGATGCTGCTTTGTGCCAACTGTGTAAAAGTGCCTCTTCAGTCCTAGCTGTTTAGTTTACATATGTTATACACATCTGTTGAGCTGTTTCTTTTTTGCACAGCTGATTAAAACCATGTAATTGCATTAGTAGGAGCATGAGCGGTGTGAAGAGTGTGTGGTGCAGTGTGGGAGGACAGCCTGCTTTACGGTGTTCATAAATATCAGGACCCCTACAGGCTGGAGAATTGAATTTCAATGAAGTCTGTAAATTGTATGTCCAACTTTAAGTGTGTGCGTTTGGATCCAACTCTAATAGCAGTGGCTCGAGGACATCAGATTTTTATTGGCCTGAAAGAAGCATCTGATGGGACAGGTGACATGCATAGCACAGCTTTTCCACAACTTCCACAACAAAAAAATGTGTCTAATTATGTTTCACAATTATTGTAAGTAAAAATGGTGTTTTAAATGCTGTGAAAATAGCCGTACTGTTTGTCTTATTTTGGTCACTCCACTCAAGTCGTTGTTTTTTTCCATACAATGAAAATTCATATTGGCTAAGTTCCGTTGCAACTGTGTTTGAATTATTACATAAAAATTATATAATGATTCAGGAATCATGGTGGATACTACTAACAGCAGTGTGAAATTAAGCACATTTGTTGACTTAATCTAAAGTTTTTGCAATTATTACACAGAGTTAAATCAAATTACTTAACTATGGGAGCCTTTTCTGCCACATGGATAAAATGACATCAAAAGAAATGATTATGATATAGTTTTAATCATGAGTTTAAAAAATTTAAATTATTACATAGTTGAAATTATGAGATAATGTCATAGTTATGACTTCATAATGACTTTTTCCCTCATAATTTCAATTTTGTAATTTCGACTTTTTCTCTTATCTTTCACTTCATTTCTCAAAATAAAAGGTCAAATTATTTAGTATCTCATAATTCTGACTTTATATATTTCAGTTTCTACTAATAATTTTGAGGCATCATTGTAAATGACAAATTGAACTTAAGATAATGTCATAATTGACATTTTGTCTCATTTCAAGTTTTTATGTCATATTTTCGTATTTTTAGCTTATAATTATGAGGGTTTTGACTGATAATTTTCTCTTTTTTGTCATATTATGATTTACCAAAGCAGTGACCGAAATGGCCTTCCACAATTATGTTCAGTGACTGACCCAGTATAATAATTTGACATATAATCCAGGTTATAATACTTTAAATGTTGTTGTTTTTTACATGTTAACCATCTGAGTTCCACCTGCTGCACTAGTTAGCGGTACTCAAATGGTTAGGCCTATGTGAACAGTCTTTGAGATGACCAGTGAACTTGATGGTGGCTGGGGGCCTTGTTGGCCCGTGTGCCTTATTAATTCATGTGTCTTATGCGTTTTAGACCACACTGATTTATTCATTATAAAATGTGTCTCCTGCTTTCTGTTCTTCAGACTGTGCGCACCATCCGCCGGCGCCGCTGTTACCCGCCAACGTGGAAGCGCTGGGTCTTCTTCCTGTTCCCCGGCACCACCATTGCCACATCAGCGGTGGCCTTATACGCCTTCGTGGAGACGGAGGAGAATTACTTCTACATCCACAGCATCTGGCACATGCTCATCGCCGGGAGCGTCGGCTTCCTTCTTCCGCCACGTGCCAAACCAGACGTGAAAGTCACTCCCCTGAAGAGGCGGCGAGGCTGCGGTTACCAGCTCTGTGTGAACGAGCACGAGGAAATGGGACTGGTGGACCCAGCGATCATTACCATCAACAGCATATGCACCAGCTGATGATGTTTGATGGAGTTTAGCGACGTGGACTTTTATTTGCCTTTCCTCTCCTTCCTTTGGAATATAAAAACACGGAAAACAAAGCCAGAGAACTTACTGATGCACTGTAAATAACTTTTGACCGAAACACAGAAACACGCATATGTACACGTTTTTTGTCATTGTTATTTGGATGACTATTATCGTTAATATCGTTTGCATTGTTAGTATCTGGGAATGGTTTGTGTCAGTACAGCGATGCACTGTTATTAGTGCATTATTTAAAACTTCTGAGCTGATTTTGCTGCTGCTACTTGACAGTGACTGTAAAATAAAACTAAAAATGTGTCATGTAATTTATTCGTTGTTTTCTGGACTCAAATTACCAAATGTTTTATTGTGTTTAGAGGATGCAAAGAAAGAACATTTTGTGGATGTATTAAGGGCACTGCTTTTTTAGTTTTCTTTCTAAACATCTTTTGCACTGAGACACAAAAATGTGATACTGTACATTTTTTAAATATATAAGTATAGTTATGATCCAGTCACAATGTATACATGTACATGTATAGTATAGTTGTTTTCAGTGGAATGTCTGATTGTACTTTGGATTGCATTGTATTGCCATTGCAGCATAATTGATTGTCGATTTATAGAGGGTTTAGAAAAGTATCCATTGCCAAGACCAGGTTTTAATACGAAACCTCAAATAAATAACCTCATATTTCCAGTTGTATAGTGAGGATCAAAGGGAGACATTTTAAAGCAAAAGCAACTGATAAAACAAATAAACGTTTTATTTTTTCGGTATCAAACCGGATTCATATGTAGCCCTGTGAAAGAGTAATGTGTTACTTCTTGAAAATGACACCATATTTTGATGTCTAATGGATGTGCATAAATTGCCATCATCATGCCCAAGTATACAGGAGAGATGAGAAATCGCAAGCAGAGGCCTCTGGGATTCAAAACCCCATTTTTTAAAAAATACATAGTTTATTCCCAACTTCAAATTATGACATTATCCTCTGTATGTCAGTTACTATGCTTATAAGGACAGTTTCCTTTGGCCTGAAAGATATGCCAATCACTGCACTAGTTCTCTTAAAGTGATCTCATATCATACATCAATTTCAGTTTCAGCTTCAGGGCTGTTTTCTGTCTTGAGATCATACAATGATACAATATATCCTACCATAACTGCCTTTGACTAGGGAAGAATCATCATGTGCCATGCTACTTGTTAATGAATATCATCGTACTCCAGGCTGAACATTTCTACAACTTGTTAAACAAAATAAACCACTTTTAGTTATACATCCAATAACTTCTGAAATTAAATCCTTGTTATTATTGCATAGAAACAGTGTTGAACATTATGACCTTAACTACATAATGCCATATTGTTATTACCAGTAATTTATTTCATTATTTTATCTTGATTTACAAGTAAAAATGTCACAATTCCATCCTTACTGTCCAATGCTGCAAACTGTCCCTTTGCACCACCTGGTGATAATGTGCAAATAAGCGTTGGTGGCTTTGCTTCCAACTGTGAATGTTTTGGGTATATACACTACCAAATCAAAAGTTTGGGTTTAGTACGATTTTTTTTTCTTATTCTCACCAAGACTGCTTTTTTTTATACAAAAATACCGTAAAAAAAAGTGATATTGTAAAATATTATTACAAATGAAAATAAACGTTATCTATTTTAATATATTTGAAAATTAAATTGATTTCAGTGATGGCAAAGCTGAATTTTCAGTATCATTACTTCAGTCTTCAGTGTCACATGATCCTTAAGAAATCATTCTAATATACTGATTTGCTGCTCAAGAAATATTTCTTATTATCAATGTTGAAAACAAGCTTTAATACATTTTTATCAGGATTCTTTGATAAATAGAAAGTTCAAAAGGACAGCATTTATTTAAAACAATAGAAAGTCTTTGTTGTCACTTTTAAACAATTTCATTTATTAATTTATTCAATCAACTGTACTTACTGAATAAACATTCATTAAATCGTACTGACCCCAAACTTTTACAAAGTGAATTTTATGATAATAATCAACATATAAATAATCTTAATTTAGTGAACCCTCTCCTCCCTCATCCACATACAAATCAAGCCCTCCTTAAACCAGATTTTCTGTGATTGATGTGTTTTCGCTCATTTCTCCTCACACAACACATTCTCTAAGGCTCTGTCATGTGTCGGAGCAATCTTTTGCAATTTTCCTAGTCAAAATGGTAATGGATGAGAGATGTCACGCTGAGATTAGGGACACGTTGAGACTGGCTGCGGAAAGATGGCGAGTAGGTAAACAAGGTAGGCTTCTAAGCTAATGAAAGCCATTTATTTCACTCATTTAAAATCATTTTCAATTCACAAACTGTCCTTTAACTGTGCCTCAGTTTGCAGTGTAATTAGGACATGGTATTACAATCCTTATCTAATCCATGCTTTCAGTGAATGTCTGGGTGTGTGTATTGCAAAGGAAGTGGATCAGCAGGAGTCTAAACTGACAGCAGCCTGGGTGCAGCATCACAAATGGGAGGAGCGGCGTAGCATGTTTTAATTAAGATATGCGTGTGTTTGCAGCCACTGAGAGCAGAGTGACAGCACATGAATTATAGAAGTCCAAAGAATGAGCAACACTTAAGCCTGACACCCACTCTAAAACATGAAGTGGTTGACGTGACTAACACTCCGGGAAAAACTGGAAAGAAGCATTACGCTTTAGGAACAAAGACGTTTTAAACAGTTCGCCACTGAAATGCATACAATGTTCCATGTTTCATTAAATCATGTGTTTTTATTCATAATTTACATTTTAATAGACAAGCATCGTTACTCAAGTCTTGCTCTGTGGCATCAGTGCATTGAATAGACAAATCATCATCAGTTTTTACGTTCCTGCATTATTTCAGTATTAAAGGTGGAGAAAGTAGTGGTGTTGGAAGACATTTAAATCTAATGTCTGTATTTCCCCTACTGTCATCAAATGTAGCTAAATGGCAAAAATAATGACTGTTTTCTAATCTGTTTCCTTAAAACACTCCTTGTCTTCTATCGGTTATATAATCTAATGATCCCGCCTCAATCTCATGCCATTTGTTGAGCCAACGTTGCTGTTGTTGGGCAGTTTTGGATGCTCAAACAAAGAGTTTAAAAGCAGCACAAAAAGGATGGTTAAATGAGGGGAACAGCAAACAAGTAAATTCAAAAATGAAAGATTTAACATAAGTTCTGCCAGTAAGACTCAATTACTATGTCACTTATTACCTTCACATCTATCCAATCATGTACTAATACTTGTAGTATAAAATATCGGTACTTACACATGTTTGAGTTCACAGACGCTGATGCAAACAATTACCTCCACCCTCCCCACCACCACCAGGATGGTCCTGCGCCCCTGCCTCGTCTTCAGGCAGGAAATGCAGATCCGTTACCCTCGGATTATGCACTACGGACAGGGCCTACGCCAAAGAATTGTATAAATAATTGCTTGCTGGGCCGTCAATAAATTAATGCTTTGTTACATCATTCTATCTCCAGAGTCTTTCTGGTAAAACTGACAGCGCAGCCAATCAGCACAATGAAGATAGACCACCACATTTTTTACAATCACAAAATCTGCTTCAGCAGCAGTGGGGTTTTTTCATTGGCACAAAATGTTAAACTGTATTTACAAAACTCTATCAATCTATCAAAAGCAATGCACATTCGTAACTCATGGCAACTTTTTTTTGGCAAATTGGTGTCTAAGTTGTATACATTTGTACAATCTCATTTATATGTTTTTGTACGATCTGCTTGTGCCCCACTGGCAGTTAAGTTTAGTAAAAGGACCGTGAAGCTTTTTTTCCCCTAAAAAAAATCCATAACAATCACATACAATCGCTTACTCGTGAAATAGTTATTACTATTTTCCAAAAAACAAAATAACAAAAAACAACCCAGTTTAGTAATAAAACTAAAATATGCATCTTTCTGTCCTATACAAAGAATAAACATCTTGCATTTATTCATCTGAACAAGGACAATTCTGACATCAGCAACTCCAGAAGCAAAAAAACCTTCACTTAGCTTTCTCATGTAGTCAAACATTAAAAAAAAGTGTTTAAAACTTCATAAAAACATCTGTGGGTGTTTATCAAAACAACGTTATAAAGCAGCAGTCCTTCACTCATCAGGTTCATCAAAATCGATTCACTGCATAGTCACTGCATGACTCACAGGATCAAACAAAGCAAAAAAATCAATATGAAGACGTCTCAAGAAGGCATTTGAAAACGCTGAAAGGAGAGAACATTTAAGATATAACAGGGGAACTATTACATTTTTAAAAAAGAATTGCTGAAAGTCTGTCTCTTAAAAGACTAGTGAACGTTTTTTTTTTTTACCAAAAACAAAAATTACATTCACAGACCATTCCCTGTAATGTGAGGCTGGACATAACAACGGTCATGGGGAGTATGCGTGCAATGCTCTTAAAGTGCATAACGTTTTTTTTTTTGTTTTTTTTTTGGCTTAGTATCCATCAGCATTTACCTTAGTGGCTCCGTAGGCTCCTACATGTTTTGCTTTCAGCTGCAGATGCATGGACAGAAAGCCACCTGAACATTCCCCCAGCTCCTTTACCCACCTGTCTCGCTCTGAAAGCAAGACAACAGTGTTGTTTGTGGCGACAGACATGCAGCCAGTCAGAGACCCAGGACCCCTCTGCTCTATATGTAGCAGAGGACTGCTCACAGTCTCAGAAACAGACAGTCCAACGTCAACCAGGTTTCTCAGCATAACCACAGAATGAATCAGAGCAGAAAGCCCTCCAGTCACGGCAACAAACAGCGCCTCGTCGTCTTGATCCTCTTCATTTTCATATATCTTGAGCACTAGAGGAAAACTAAAATAAGGCACCTGATTGATGTCTGTGGTAAAGTCATTGAGAATGACTCCGCTACTTGGTAAGCATTGCCCGGATCCCCATGTGCTGTTGAGCGAAGTGGAGATTACTATGAAATTGCCGTGACTATCAAGGACTCCTACATGACTGCTTGTGGTATTTAATGTGAATATCTCTCTCTGACTTGTGTTGAAGAATTCATTCACCAAATCTAAGAGAGCATTATAAGAGGAAGAGGCATTACTGAGATCTCCGTGGCTCGGAAAAGTGAGGTTTTGCTCTCGCACTCTATCTAATAAATTGGATACCATTGCACCTGTGAGATTTAAGGGGGCTGAAAGAATCCTGTATTTCTCCTTTTCCAAGATAAGGGGCTCATTGATTTCTCCGCTGCCGGCTTGAACGGCAGCAAGGAATGCCGACCTCTCAGCTTCAGAAATGTCTTGAGCCAATTTTACGGCTAGCTTTTCTGGGAAATGGGCGCCATTTAGGCTGACGCTCAGCAAAAGTTCTGATAGATTCCTATTGGCAACAATGTCGCCCTCTGATTTCACACGGCCGTCCGTATCACAGAACAGATCGGACAATCCTGCCTTGAGTATTTTGTCATTGTGGGCTTTTAAAGCCTTGGAGAGGATTCCATCGATAAGGAAACCGTCTTTAGCGAGTTTCGTGGCGCCCTCAAAAAGCCGACTCCATTCTAAATGCCCGTAGTTGGAGTGCAGCAGTTGAAGGCCCTGCAATAATGAGGGAGCTCTGTATTTAGGCAGCTTCTGAAAGGTGTCATGTATTGCTTTAAATGATTTTGTAGAGTGATTGTACAAAATTGCAGAAAACACTCCACCTTGAAGAAAAGGGAAGCACAAATGAATCATTCAACAGCCTAAAAAAAAGTCATGCTTTTAGTTACCTTATGAAAGGCAAATTCAGTGGTAATTAGTTGTAGACATTAACAACAGTATGCATTTGAGAGTCTAAACTGCTCAAATATTCATGTAGAAGGGATTTTTTATTTATTCTACGCTTAATTTCAACTATGACCTTTCATAAACATTATTTTATATCTAAAGACACATTCTTTACAACTACTTGTTTAAACCATTTGAAATGCATAACACTTCAACCAAACTTTCTCATGGTATTTTTAGAGAATTACACTGAATACTGGAAGTTAAACTTTTAAACATTGATTTCAGGAAATTACATCACTTTTCGAAAAGAGATAAAAATCAATCACATATCTCAAAATCAGTGATGAATGTTAATAGCATTGGTAGTGCTGTTGTCGAGACCAACTCCTTCGAGTCCAAGACCAAAAGAGGATTGTGTATATTCAAGACCATAATTTCGTTTTATATTTTCAACAAAAACCCGTCTCCATACTGGCGTGATGAATGCGATCTTCAACCAGATGGAACTGGATTAAATATTTTGAATGTTTTAATCCCAATCTAACTTCTGACCTGTGATGCAGCCTGAATCATCCTAATCATACAGTCTTCGTATGTTGGCCAAGGTTTGTTCTCCATTCCGTCACCTGAGTTTGAGTTCTTGTCACTGTCGCCTCTGGCTTGCTTTGTTGGGGACACTTAATACTCAACAATATATTGATCTGCCTGAACTGACACCCTTGTATGAGAACTGAACTGAGATGGATGAAGACATCCCTGGTAGGTTTTTTTCTCCAGAGCTGCTGTATAAGATAAATTAACTAAATTAATAACTAATGATTTTTACAACGGAAATGAATCAACACTGAGTTTACTTAAAGGTGCTCTAAGCGATGTCACGCGTTTTTAAGGCCAAAACATTTTTTGTCACATACAGCAAACATCTCCTCACTAACCTCTAGCTGCCTGTCCCCTGAACACACTATAAAAAACCGCGGTCTCTGCGGACACCCCAGGCTCCACAAACGGCTACAAAAACAAACTCTAGCGACCCGCTCTAGGAAACATAACAAACTGTTCCAGCCAATAACCGACAAGAAGTGTTTGGGGGTGGGTTTGAGGGGTTAGTGCGCGGATGAGGAGGAGGGAGGGTCTAGCTAGCCTCCGTTTTGTTTGACAATAGTTCGAACGTCAACAAGAAGTGACGTCACCCAGGATCGCTTAGAGAACCTTTAAGCTCGACAACAACACTATTTTCTTTCAGAGCTGCTGTACAGCCGAAACAAACTTTGTTGCAGTATTTTCCTGTTATCACTGTAAAAGTGATACTGCTTTAAAGAAACACTATGTAACATGTTTTGCCTTAAAATAATGTTTCCAAAATCTTATCAGTGGTTCATCAAGTCGTAACAGGGTGAAAGGCACTTCTGCCATAGCCTGACGGGGTCTGTATCGCTTTTACTGGCACTATGTAACTTCGGGGTTCGGGTAGTAACCCGACCACAAAAAGAAGTACAAAATTCGACTGCTTTACGTCAAGCGCTACAATAGTCATTATTTCGATTTCTTCGTTTCTGATGTCGCAATACATCATCCTTTCATGAAATCATGTAACATACTCTACCTTGTCTGTGGACATCGTTCATTCTAAAGCCGGTGCAGGATAAACAGCGAGCGTGCGTGCGACGGTAGGCTAAATTATTTACGACCGAGGTAATGGACAATTTTGTTTCCAACCAGTAGGGCGACCGAAGAGGAAAAGTTCCATGGTGTTTCTTTAAAACAATCTGTATTGTAAAAAGTGTTATATCAATAAAGGTAACTTGACTTATGAGCATGCAGACTAATTGTTGACTCAGATTCAACCCTTTTCTGCTCTTTGTCTTGACTCAGATACCAGTTGGTCTCGACTTGAAACACTAACTTAGAATTTGACATTTTGTTCTGACCAGACGAGACTGTGCCCCTGAAATATCTGATTTGTGAAGGAAGGTGAAGTGATAAAAAGTACACAATACTGACCTAATCCAGCAGTGTGTGGATGAACAACTCCTAGGCAGAGTAAAGCAGCAATCCCGGCATCAACCACATTCCCTTGCTCTTGAAGAAGCTTCTTACCAATACTGGAGCAGTTTGCTATAAAGAAAAAGTTACAATGAATACATCAAGATATGTTTTGAAACATATGTATGTCATAAAACACATTTTTATTATAATTGTTAATGAAAGGTGTCATGCCTGAGTCTGTGATGATAGCAGCATTGTGGTACAGTGGTTGACTGTGCTCATGAATGTGATTATGATTATGATTATCGTTGTGGTCCTTGTCATGATCATCATCTTTTCCATGCTCATGGTGTTCATGGTCTTCATCCTCAGAGGTCTTGTGTGTCTTGTTAGGCTCCTGATGATGTGACAGGTCCTGACGCTCTTCAACTCCAGGCCAATAGCAATTCCATTCATACAACATAAATCCAAAAACAATTCCCAGAAGAATCACAGCCACCATGACCCTGATACAGGTGTCTCTTTTCCTTATCTGTCTTTGCTGATTGATGAAGGGCCTGTAGAGATTAAGAACAATAAGAATCTGGAGGGACTGTATTCATAAAGCACAAATATAAAGTAGTTTTATGCTTCTCTGAATCAGTATGTTAGTGGCTGGCCCATCACTTCCCAGCCAACATTTGTATGTGGGGCCCATGTGAGTTTGAAATGGGCTGAAAAATGGGCTCTGAATGGGATTGTACGTGGGTTACATAATGGCCCCATGTTAATTGCCCAGATGGATTTCATGTAGGATTGCACTTGGTACTAGGTGGGAGTCGGACCCAAGTTGGCAACATGCACAAGACCCATCTCGGTCCCAGCTTTAATCTGCTGGCTAATAGCTGGAATACGATGCAAAGTTGGACAGAGAAGAGTTCAAACAAAAATGAAAATTCTGTCATTACTTACTCATGCTCTTGTTTATATTTGAACAAGTGTGCCAGGACCAAACTAGAACCAGCAGCTTTAAATTCCATTTAAGCGCGAATGCTAAATTAAATTAAAAGGCTTCAATTGGTCAAATTTTAGCAATTCCACTCTGTTTCTCACATAAAGATTTTGTATGACTCCACGAGACTTGTGATATATTGCACAAGTCATATGGGCTAATTTTATAATAGCATCATGTTTCCCAGTTTTTTTTTTTACCAAAAACTATCTTGACTAAAAAAATCTTGACTAAAATCTTTCAGGTAAAACTGGTTTGACTGATTTATTGAAACCATTGTTGTTGTTGTTCTTTTTAAATTGAAGAGTTTAACACTGCATGGTTGGCATGATAAGATAAAAGATAAAAAATAATAATAAATAAATAAAGAATTCTTGAATTTTTGAAGATTAGGCAAAAGGTTAGGTTAAATTTATAGTTGAAGGAAATTAATTACAACTCTTACCTGTCAGGAGGAACTATGTGTTAACATTTACACTGACACCCTGCTGCTGCTAGGGACGCGACGCGGCCAAATGTGAAAAATGATCTGATTACAGTGCAGGTGTTCTTCTGCGTTGCCGTTTGTCTCGTCGCGTCGCGTCTCTAGCAGGGTAGAGCACCTGTTGTCGCATTGACATCAATGATAGCAGTCACGACATAAGAGAAATGCAATTCACAATAAAGCAGATTATTTTGAAATGAACGTGCACAATAGACGTCAAACTCATTTTACTTTCATTTTGTCACTTACGAATGGAAATCTATCGTAATTTCTTCATTGTCTTCTTCTTCGGTACAATCGTTGTCGTTTTCATCTTGCACATCGCTTGCAAGTACTTTATATTTAACAGTGCTCTGTACCATTTTCCCCGTGTGCATTTTGGCTGTTAAGTTAAAACATTGATTCGGTCACCTGTAATCTCCTACTTCCTGTTCGTCCTGTCAGGCCAGCTAGAAACTACACAAACCCTACTGATGGGCGTGCGCGTCATTGTGTTTCAAGACATTATATAAAATATCAGTAAGCTTAATATAGGCTAAAATTATTTAATTTATTGGGTACTTTCAATTGGTAGGTGGCTGTCCCAATTTCAACTTATGAAAATGATATTGAAATACTTTTAGCATTTTATTTCATTGTTGTAAAAAAAGTGTTATGGTTTGGTTTAGTAGTAGGCTATGATTTACCATGAAAAGAAATTGTAAAGAAAATGAGAAATTGAAATGAAATATGTATAAGTGACTGGTTTCTCTCTGGCAATGTTTTTTTTTTTTTTTTTTTTTTTTGGGCAATACTGGTGGAACAATATTTTAATATGTGTCTACAGAAAATGACTTTCAAAAATAAACTCACCCTGAGAATATTCTAGAGTACAATATATGACAACTATATTTCCCCTATATCTGCTAAAACACTGCAGTTAGTGTTGCTAGTAAGCTAAACATTGTATATGTTTTTATCCTCTATGGAAGTCAGATCTGTCCACAAAGGCGCGGGCTCCAGGTGAGGCAGTTGGGCTGGTCTGTGCTGATTCTCAATGTTTCAGTGACCTGGAAGTGAGCTGAGACCATACGCCTCAGTATTCCTTTCAAAGTAGCCTACATGTGACTACAAATCTCCATCTTCAAGGGAATCATGGTGCATGGCTCCCCACCTTATTTACTTTTTGACATTTACTGGAAGGTTTTCAAACATGCAGAATGTAATTGAATATAAAATTCCCCGCAGAGATGGTGAGAAGCACTGTCACATCGACATACAACGAGAGATTGAGAATCTCAGCAATACTGACCAGCTTAAATGTCACTCATGTTGTTATGACTTTATTTGTTTATACCCTCTGTTCTCAGGGTATCACTTGCCCCCCTCTATTCCACATTTGGCTCTACAGTGGTATTCAAATACACCTCTATACAGCCCTGAATGTCAGCACATTAAAAGAATGCAAAAAAAGAGGTTTCCTTGGAGTACTATCTCTTTGATCAGTTTTATGTGTGTTTGAATAGACCTTGAAGCTAGGAGATTCGTAAGATATACTGTCTGGCACTTTCTCCCTTGTGAGGGTTGTCTCTTTTTGTTTTGCCTGGTGCTTTTTGAAAGAAACATGCCATTATTATCCCTGTGAAGGGGAAGATCTGCATCTTTATACATCATACTATTTATAATGAAAAACAAAAAGGTGGTTGTCAGAAGGCATAATTCACAGGCAAAGATATTGTCAACAGATTCAGGCAAACTTTCTCATCCGTATTTCTGCCAATATTGTAAACATGCATATCATTACTATTGTGCAAAGCATAGATATTGCAAAAGGAAATGTCTTTTACAGGACACAGAGATGCTTACAAACACTGAGGCACCAGCAAAATGAGTTGCAAGACACACACACACACACACACACACACACACACACACACACACACACACACACACACACACACCACACACACACACACACACACACACACACACACACACACACACACACACACACACACACACACACACACACACATATAAATCAAAAAATCACACACACACAATTTATACTATATTACACACATTATTCAATTATTTTAAAATGTAGAGAACAAAAAACGAAACCCATAGATGTCTAAAACATGAAAAAGCAACAACAACAAAAAAACACCTAACCCTTGACAGCAGCATGGATTCCAAACTTACAACAGAAATATAGATAACGATACATAAAATATATCACATTTGATAAAGTAGCTTAGCATGAGGGGAATGGATGTGGATCAAATAAGAAATAGGCTACTGTCAGAATTTGTAATTGCTTCTGGTCCTTGAAGTCATGATTCTGTATCCCCTCTTAATTGGATAGACCTGAAGGCCTCCTCAGCAGTTTATCATATCATAATCCATGAACAGCCCAAAACAGCCTGTTTAAAGCCTGGTGATTCCACCTGTTTTTGCTCCTAAAGCTGTGTGTGGATATATAGAAGTGGTTATACAGAGGAGCCAAATGTGAACATAATTGCTTAATTGTTATTGTGCTTATAAGGACTCCTATAAGTCAGTCATATCCCTTACATTTCCCTTTCACTGTATATAGTTAATCATCTTTCACTAAAATTTGATTAATACTAAAACTAAAATGAAACTAAAATGTGATGCTTTGTTTGGTCGTGTATCTCCCAAAAAGTGCAAATAAAGCGTCACATTTTAGTCTAAGAACAATTAGATGGTAGATACAAATAATAATAGACATTAAAAACTAAAATGGTGGAAAACCTTTTTAGTTCATATGTATATTTGTTCTTCTTATCAGCAGTGCCCAAAATATATAGTGGGCCATATTGAGGTGGAGTATGGGTTATGTCGTAGATATGGGGTTTTTGTTGTTGTTTGTTTTTGTTTTTTTCATTCGGCACCTGTGTTCTCAGTTTCAGCACATGTGTTAAATGCTGATAGTCCAATCTTTTGCAGAGTAAATTTTATTCTGAAACCAACTTTATCGTAGAGTCAATAAGAAAATGTCAAGCCTCCCTGTAGAATACCAAAAGAACACTGACCCATTCAGGTCATGTATTTATTATATTCCTTCACAAGCTACAAAACAACCCTCCCCACACTCCACTATACACAGAACTCAGTTCACAGACACTTTGACATTGCCTTTAAATCAACTCACATAAATAAAACGTTTTTAATGGCATTGTGGGTTGTCCTATTGGTGGTTTGGATTGAACCTCTCACAGAAAGAACTTCTCCACCTCCTCATTCTTCCTCAGTGTGATCTCACTGTCCATATGTGCCACAAATCCAATATCTTCAGTTCATTTTGCTGCAGTTAAGTTGCTACATCAAGTTAAGCTGCAGGTGAATCTATGTCTTCAGTGCAGTTGTGTGAGTGAACTGGTGTTAAGAGAGAGAGGGGGGAAAGTGCTTTATGAGATTCTGGTGTCCATGCACATCATTATGAACTTAGTCAGAGAAGAAATAATCTAGTATCTGTTTGGATATTTCCATATTTTATGAAGAATCCATGATCGCAAATGCATTACACCACTGTCACAAAGCTTAGTTTTTGTATAATCGCAGAAACTAATTTAAGCCTTAACATCAGATTGTGTAGACCCCTAACTAGTAGTTAATCACCTTTCATTCTGCAACTATTGAAATTTCCTGAGAGAGTCGTTCAGTTTCAGTTCAAGTTTTATTTGGGGAGAGTTCTTTGTCTCAAAGCAATTACTAAATCACGCAGACTTGTCTATCAAACGTTACTTAGCAATTCAAATTTTAAGTGGTTTCCCTTTAGGATAAACAATCCTTAATAATCTTTTATTGTTGTTTGGATGTTTATTGGTGTTTTTCAATTGAATTAGAAAGTTTTTGTACAATTTCGCTGAGAAACGAAACACAATGGGTTAGAGAACATCAGAAAGGTGATTTGACTGGATGAGAAATATGCTGAAGGATTGATAATGTCACCTTGCCCCACGCCCCAGCAAAAGAGCCTCATAATTGACTTCATGACACCATGTAACTGTTGTGCATGCCTCATAGCTGTATGCAATGAAATCAATATTTCTATTCCGGTCTTCACTGCACTTATTTTCGTTCTTCATTGACCTTCCTATTGATTGTTAAACTATTTACCTCCACAAGCAACAAATGTGTCTTCCCCAGAAGAACAAACAGTGCCATCTAAACTAGATTGAACTACAAAATGTCAAATAGAAAATGGGAATACAATATTGAGAGTGGGCACAAACCTCTGAGACTGCCCACTGAAACAATTTGTAATGATTCTCCCAGCGAACAGACTACTAACAATTAATATGTAATCAGTGTGGATGGTACACTGGACATAGGTTATATAATATCACACAAGCAAGATGAATGTTGTTCCAAATTACTTATCGGTATCACAGCCGTGTTGATTTTCAGACCAGCAGCTTATATGTGATATTGCTTTTATAGAACAGTAACTTCCATTTTAGACACAAATGGCAGTTACTTTTGTTTGTTTTTGCCGATGGAAATAGCCAATCCAGAATCAGTGTTTTTGAGCGAATAAAGTGATAAAGTGATCCACTAACGTGTAAATGCAACCTGCAAAAAGATACACTGAAAAGTCCCAATACTAATGCACAGAGTCTAGGAGCATGCAGACACTGCGTGTGGCTATAATAGTTTTGCTCAAAAAATAATCCTACTGTATTTCATAGATTATTTAACTAAAATAATAGATGCTTTCTTGCAGCTTACTTAATTATACAATGATTCTTCTCCTTACAAACAAAATCCGAAAGATATGCTTTTATTGGGGCCTTTTATTTTCTTGCTTCATACCAGATAGCAATGAATAAACAATCAGCATGTACAAACAAACATTATTTTTCTCCATAAATCATTTTCACATTATCAGAGAGGAAAGCAAGACCTTGTGTTCCAGGAGAGAGGGAGAGAGTATAACACATTTCTCATGCTCTTATTCAGGTGCACTAAACAAATGACTGTCCAGTTCTTATCTGGCAGTTCAGTCTGTCAAACACACTTGCTGGGGTGGAGCCAAATGATTTGAGCCTCAGAACCTGACGCCATGATATCTTTACAAAGTAACATGAAGGCTGGTTCAGATTTGCCTCTGGTATAATAAGATTAGACTCATATCCCATTGCCTGCACTGGGGGAACTATGTCACATATTGTCGTGCCAAGGCATTTTGTATATGAAATTATGTTTACTACTTTTTGAAAGAGCATTGTTACATTATTACAGTGTTTTTTCAAACGGTGTGATCCCAGATAAACATGAATGTTCTCAGAGCTTTGGCTATAGGTTATCTTAAGGTTATGAACATATGTTCCTCCAGAAACATTAACAGAATGTAAGTTATCTGGTCTCTAAAATGTTCTCAAAACGTTAGCACAAAACATTTTATACATTGTTCATGGAGCGTTTTTTTTTTTCTGAAACAATCTAGTTGGACATTAATCTAACATTTTTTAAATGTTACTACTTGTTTCAGACATTCAAAAGTATAACTCCCTTATAATGTTTGCGAAATGATAAATGTTCCCTAATCATTCGCATAACCAAGAGAAGAATGTTTTCAACGTTATCGTAACATAACAATAACATTAACAAAACTTTATTTTACATGTAAGCTGGGATACCAGAGACACAAACGTGTTAAGGCCTCATTATGCTTCTGCGTCAACTCCACGGCGTAGTTACGCCGTCACTCCTACGGCGTCGCGGCCGTTTTATGGTTCTGCGTCAGGTTGCGTTGCATCGCGTTGAATCTGACCAATCACAGCCCTTGCGGTCTGCGTCGCCTCGACGCGTAGTTACAATTTTTTGGAGGTGCACGTCGAGCTACGGCATAGGGGTCAGAGAGGGGTTCGCGGTGACGCAGAGGGCTCTGCGGGGGTACGCCGTCGATTCGACGCAGAAGCATAAAACAGGCTTTATGCAGCGTTGCATGGACGACAGTAAACATTATGAAATCTGTCTGCTAAATGCTGCTATTGATCAGAATTAAGCATTCCAGAGAGCCATGTAATAATTCTTTTAAACACCTTATAATCAAGCATGAGCTCCTGTCACTCAAACAGCAAAGCAGGACGCTACCTATTAGCTTCCTCTCACCCTGTTCCTGGCTCCTGCACATCATGACCTCTCCCTACCAGGAAGATTTTGGAGCTGAAATAGCTCTGTTAACACAGTGCATGTCCGAGTCTGACAAATGCATTTATCAGCTCTGCAGCACTGCTCATTTTTCACAGCTTTGCTAATTAGAGCACAAAGGGCATCCATGTCTGCCGCACTGGACAATCAATCAATACAAACTCGCAGTTCACGCTGGTGTAAGAATCCTGGAAGAACTGCAAGTGGAAAGGTTATCGTGCTCCAGTTTTAGCTCAGTGTGTCAAAACCTTGCTATCATGGGGAGAAAAATAATTCAATTTATGCAGCAATTCTATTAAATCATCAGTCTCCACATTTCAACATCAAAGTACTTGAGACATAAAAGGTGCTGTACAAATATTACTCCTAATGGTTTGCTTCAACAGGTAATATCACTGCATCAAATGAAGAGGGCTTGTTTGGTTTGTGGAACATGACCTTCAACAAAACAGGCATCTGTTGAGCGTTAATTTCGTTCTGCCAGACTGCTCGGCTCATTGATAAGATGCTACAATTTCAGAGGCTTGTGATATGTGATGTTCATTAAGGCCCTTACAGGTCAATTATGTTTTGAGTCACGATCAGGAGGGGGAGAAAAGCTTTTAACGGCGCTGGGCCATTAAAAGGAAAGTGATCCATGGCACCCTGTGGCATTTTTTTCTCTGCTAGCCACTTCCCATTTTCTCAAATTCCTCTAATGGTTAATCTTTCAGAGCAAAGGAGAGCACAGATTTCCCCTTGCAATTAAACTCTCAATGTCTTTCCTCACTAAAAACGCTTTGGCAGAGCAACAATGGAGGGAAGTGCATGCTATAGAGAATGCAAGGCTTTTCGCCGCATTTGCAGAGCATTGAATATGTGTTGATGATGAAAGACTTCTTTGCCTTGAAGGAAATGGAGTTGTATTGGGGTAAACTTGAACTGATGTGTTGCTGATGAAGCATTCCCGCACACAGCCGGCCCGGCGGCTGAGGATTGCAATGCATTAGGTTTGAATAATAGAAAATGTGTTTCAGTCATATTACCAAGAATATTCATGGCTGAATATCATGCATGTCAACTAAAACAATTTACAACCGCAAATGAGCGTGCCTGCAATTTTTGCCTTTATTTATGGCTGCAGGAAACAGGAAACTATAGAATTTTTTAAATAGACATTTTTTGACTTTGAAATAAATGTAATGCTGACTGATGCTAAACATTAAAAAATATATGGGGGAAAATGGGTTTGTTTTTATTTGATTTATTAGTAACCTTATTGTATATATATAAGGCTCAGAATTTTTTTTTCAGATTATTATGATTTGTGATTTTATTATTACAATGCAGTTATATAGAGCATTTTGTACTTGGAATAACACAATAGCATAATAATTTACCTTTAAAGAAAGCAAAAAAGATAGATCAAGGCACACTTCAGATTCAAATAATTAAAAAGCCTTAATTCAACTGGCTATAAATTATTTTTAGTTCAGTCTTCTTTCTTTTCTTTTTTTGTACTTTTTTCATGAATGCACAGCTCAAATGGGAGAAAAATATGCATGTAAATAATATGAAAAGCAAAAAACAAAATCTATGCAAGAAACAGAATGCAAATAGAATGTAATGAGAATTGTATTGAATTGGATTACAAATGAAAAAAGATCAACAGTACAGTTGTAGTTGTTAAAATAAGTGAACACAAAGTTTAACCAAGGTATATTAGGACATCTGTGTTTGCAGTGATCTGATCTGATGTGCTGTTAGTAACAGTCTCCATCACTCTCACTCATCTGTAAAAGACACGGGCCACAAAGAGAGCAGCCAAGGGGTTTGACACTTGACAGAGGAGCTTGTGCCAAATTCAAATCCTGTCAGCTCGTCTCCCTTTAGTCCTCATTTACTCAAACTTGGGCTATGCAGAAGTGTTTTTCGCACTAAATGCATTTTTCTCTCCTTCAACATTTTTATAAAATCTATATGACATATAACAAGGCAAGTCTTTGTATTTACATACATTCAAGTCGTTTACATACATTCAACTATACATTCTAATTTTCTATTCGATTTACTTACATGTCTAAACATGACTAAACATGTCTGTGCTAAACACATTGGATTAAGATGTTAAGTCAACTGCTTCTGTAGTTAATAAAAGTCTCACTCTTTACTTAATGTGATATAGAGGCCACTGGACCAACCAGAAAATCAATTAACAAAATATAATTCATCACTGTGTGAGTTAAGGGAAAAAGTACATTTCTCACACATCAACTGCTTCAGTCTGCAGCTATCAGCACTGATGGCCAAATGAAGAATATTAATGGTCTGCTCACATGAGTCATAATGTCGCTTCTTAAATTCTTAAATGTGTGATAATCACCGTCATCTTAACTTGGTACATTCTCTTTTTCAGTTCATCAACATTCCCTGCACAAAATATAATGTATCCCATTGTATGTACAGTGACACTTTAAACTGTATAAATGCCACTCCGTTAGAAAGTAAAATATCAGACCAGGCCAAACATTTATTTAAATTGAAGGGATAAATATAGTAAATATGCGATCAGCAATTATCGGGGGCAAGCACAACATGCAGAATGAGGAGAAAAACAAACAAAGCATGGTGCATTAAGACCAACTCTAAAATGATCAGTTTTAGACATTTTTACATAATTTTAGGCAAATTGGTTGAAAAAAAACCAACATAAATATGATAAATTGCCGGTCACTTTTGATCAAAAGGTGGCACTATAGTAATAATTAAACATATAGCCTGCTAATATTCAAAACGTATTTAGACACTTTTGGTTGACAAACATACTGTGATGAATTTGGGACCCCATTGTGAATTTGAGGGGAATAATCTAAGAAGATCCACAAAGAATCACTGTGACATTTGTTTTTATTTAGCTTTTTTTATATAATCTAACAAAATTGCCTTTCAAAATGAATGTTGGCAAAACATATTTTTCTGTGCTATTAGTTACAGTAAATGCTATTTTCTGTCCCGTCAAGACATTTTCTTCCCCGTTTTTCATGCCAATTAAAAAGCGATGGATTGTGCAGGATAATGATTGGGATTAAAAGTTTGATTACATTTCAAAAAAGTTCCCACAGTGGGGTTTCAAAATGAACTCATCACCAGCACACCAACTGTTCTGAGCATAAATGTGGTTATTAATGCACATGCACAGTACGAAGGATACATGGCAACATGTCGGGTGCGTTTGTTATGCAGAAGACAGTTCAGTAAACGAAGACGCTGGTTCAAACCTACCATGCGTGTCTGTGTCTTCTTTAAGAGTTAGCTATAAACATCACACCAACAGTAATACAATAGCAAGCATATTTTGAGCCGGTCTGATTGGTGGTATGAAAAGCATAACAGATGTACCAGATGTAGGCCTCTTTGATGCATTGTACCACATCATTGCAAAACCGTCAAAGAGACTGTAAGTGGAAAGTTATTCATCTGTCCAGAGAATGCAAAATGGGGAATTCATTGACACCCGTTTTGAGTACAAAAGCAGGGAATGTTGGTGCATATAAAAGTTGATTTAAAGACTACCGACCAAAGAAATCCGAGGTTGAGAAAAAACGAATTGTGTTTTTGACAGTTCAAGTCAAAAGGTTCTTCCGTTTGACATATTGATGGCAGCTATTAAGGGGTGATACACTTAGACCCTCAACACAATACAGCCAATTTGTGCAATTCAGCTTTTGAACAACAAATTCTGCGCTGAAGAATGAAGGGCTCTAAAGTAATCAATATTTCTGCAATATACCTGAATGGTTTTTGAATTGTAGATTGATTGTTGTTTCAAGCAAACTATTGCCCTCCATATACCAGACTAAAGACTTTCAGAAACTAATAATGAAGACAGGAATCAGTGGTCAAAACACAATATGACCAGTTGGGAATAAAGCCATTAATTAACAGTGTCAATTATCACTCTATTTAAGAGTATATTGGCACAGGACAGAGAGAGAGCTGTAACAAAGATGCCATCCTCCCTGATTTTACATTACTTAGCATTATATAGCAAACTACCTTTGTTTATTTCCCAGAAAGTTTTAACAATTTGAAAAAGAGCTGTGGTTTATGTTTATCAGGCTGTTTATCTGTTTTCTGCATCTGAATGAGGTCTGAATAATTAAGACCTGTCCACAATTTTGGCTATGTATTATTAATCTCTGACTCAAAGCTGTCAAGAAACTATAATGGAAATCTGAACTGCACACTTGAGCCAAAGGAATTTCTTTATCAAAAATGTCTGATAAAAGGTGCAACACACAATCTGACTAAAAAGTCATTTTTAAGAGACTGACATATACATTTAATTATTCTTTGCTTTTTTGGGAACTGATTGAAGTGTCTGGAGCATTGAATTAGATTTTAATTATAAAGGATTTAAAAGTTTGGTGCTATTTTTCATGATCAACCCCATACATTTGCCCTCTAACAAAATAACCCAATACATTTAATATAATGTACATATTTTAATATTAAATGTGTAACAACAATTACTTATGATGTATAATTTCACGTTGATTTTAATTATTTTATTGTGCTTCTGTGCAGCATCACGATGTGATGTTTTACTATTTCAGAATCTATTAAATCTACAATAAATTCTGTACAAAAAAAACACATCTGCAAGATTTGTGAAAAATAAAGAATGAAATAGCTTTGATTTAATTAAATTGCCACACATTAATCCATTACTAATATAAATTGCATACTCACAAACATAGCTGACTAATTGCAGTTTTTGTGACCCATATTTGGTCATAGTTTACTTATTTGTTTCTCACATCTTGAAATAAATATATAAATGTTAAAAATCTCCAGCATGTTTTGTTTGACTAACTCGCTGTATTTGTCTTTGTATCCCCAAGGTTGATTGAAATTGCTTTGCAGAATTTAAATAGTCAAAAAGTGGCACATGCTGTAGTAGAGCTATACAAACTTACAGAGAATGTATGCAGACAGCTACACAATGACAGTCTTTTTGGGAGTAAAGCTGCACATTCATTGGACTGAATAAGTTAAAGCAAAAAGGAGGAAAGACTAGCTTGTTATTTTCAGCTTTTCATAACACCATGTCTTTGACAAATGTCATAAAGGACTAACAAGGCTACAGTATGGGAAGACAACTGGATAGCATCAGAAAAATCAAGCATTGAAATGGTTGCCTACAGCAGTTGATGTAAAATTCACAAGGGTAAGATGGTCGATGTCTGTGGAACGGAGGCGTTGCAGAATAATAAGAGTAGATACAAAGTCTTCAAGTGTGTGAATTAATGATATCTCCAGAAAACCCAGTCCAATCTGTGAACATTCCCTCACAGCAACACAAAGCAGCAAACTAAACATTCATTTAAATGTTCAGTGTTTTATCAAAATGCAGAAGGTCTAAAGGTCCGAGACCACGAGTGAAAATGCTCCTATTTTGCGTTTATTTTTAGTTTTCATTACAAATGATATTCATCCATGTTTCAAAGAGCATCTTGTGGAAATCTACCCTTTCATTCAAAGGGGTTCACATGGTCAATGTCATATTGCTTAATGACCTTGAAATAGTGCAGAATCTTTCATATTTCTCAATCATTTTCCATCATCATCTTGATTTTAAATTTCTTTTCAAAACCTTCCAGCTAATTGAAGATTTTTCCAGATTTTCAATGTGCACGCAGACTATTTTTCTTATTTCTAACACCAGTTCTGCAGTTTGTCATGCTGTCACACTTAATTCAAAACTTCATGGGCAAAGACCCCATTTTGTTCAGTCACAAATTGTATTGATATTTTGTACATTTCTTGATAAAATATGGATTTGTGTGTGTAGAGAAATACACAAACACATCTGAATCTGAAATCAACATACAGTGCTTTTACTGACACCTGCTGTCAACTCTCAAGAGCCTCTGTGAATTTAAAGGGACAGTTCACCCAAAAATGAACATTCTGTCATAATTTAAGCACCATAATGAAAGTCAGTGAAGTCCAAAACAACACTGGACCCAGCACAGTTTCTATGTAAAAAAAAGTCCCGCAAGTAAATGATAACATACCTTTCCTTTTCTATGCTTTTTAGGGGACAATAAGTGCAAATTAAATGATCTTTCTTTCTCATCTGCAAGTTACGCACTTGAGACAACTTTTTTACTTTTATTCTGACTAAAGAATAAAGGCAGCCTTTGACGGTGGGGGTTCCCAATGACAGATGAACTGAGATACTATTGAGAGATAATGTCTTTTTGGACAATTCTGAAACTCCAGTTTTTGACAACCAACTCCGGAAATGACATTTCACAGCAGGTGTCACATTCGTTTCTCTTTACGCCTGACAGCCCTCCTCCACTGTAGTCCCACATCCACCCTCCCGTTTGTCTCCTCCTCCCCTCTCTGCTTAAAGGAAGGTCGCAGGTTCATCAGGCCTGTCACCAGAACAGCACATGCTGAGGTATATGGATTGATCTGTCCTGCTGTGATGACAGTTACAGATACAGTGCCTGCTCTCACCACAAGGTGAGACACAAGGTTGCCAGCCCTACACAATCCCATCCTGTCACTGTAATTCGTTAATTTGCATCTAAAGTGCATAGCACCCTCGGTCCTTGTGTAAGATATTTAAAGGCTGAGCATGTACGGCTGGACCTGAACAGAGGGCAGCAGCAGACCTGTTTCTGCTGACAAATACAAAACAAGCGCATTGGGGATTCAGGGCTACCTCTGCAAGAGTGTGCTGGAGAATGAGGAAGAAGTTGGACGTGTGTGTGTGTGTGTGTGTGTGTGTGTGTGGTTGGCAGGTGTTTGGAATGCTTTAGTTGCTTCAGGGCCTCATATCCCATCATCCTCTGCTGATTGTGACGCTCTCTGGAGAGAAAGACAGATGAAAACAAACACAGGGGAAACAGCAAAGAGAAGAAGCAAGGAGAAAATGACAAAACATATATGGCCCTTATAGACAAGCATGCCCT
Organism: Chrosomus eos; assembly: GCA_036326025.1. Taxonomy (NCBI): domain Eukaryota; kingdom Metazoa; phylum Chordata; class Actinopteri; order Cypriniformes; family Leuciscidae; genus Chrosomus; species Chrosomus eos. The sequence goes on along the minus strand of CM070820.1, from coordinate 24,947,081 downwards.
ATCAGTGGGAAAGCATGACACTAAGTCATCCAGACACAAGAAAGACGTAGGCGCTCTCACACATACAGCCCTTTCTGTAAATTTAATAGGATTTTTTTTGTGGTGAGAGGTCTGTGTGAACGGACCACAAATCCTTTCTGTTATTGTGATATCTTGTTCTAATCTAAAAAGCTCTTCTTTACCATAGTGCTAAAAGTAAGGCGAAATGAAAACACAAAGAATGGGAAATGTGTAATTTGACCAATTTTAGCTTTAGCAGTATTATATGTGATTTAAAATACATTTATTAATATAAATATCATCATGATTGCGGATAAATACACCGTAAAGCAACACTGTACAACCCAACAGTGAAATTTACTAAATGAAACTATTTCATTTTACTCAAATAAAAGGTTATTACACTTAATGGAAAATAAGTTGAGTGAACCAATTATGTTAAACATAACTCAAAATGTATGAGTTACAGAAAACGATCTCTAGTTCATATAATGCTTTGCTTGGGAGAGAAAATGTTGAAAATAAGTAAAACTCGTTTATGTCGGGATTTATGTTGGGAATCCTTATGGTAGAGTTTTGGGGGCATATCACTGTTACATATAGGTTGAGGATTTATAAAAAAATGTAACTCTCATCAATGACACTTGTACTACTGAACGCAAATAGTGTCAATGTCATTTAATGGTGGATCTGGTGAAATAGCTGTCAGCGATTAAAATATTGATTTTGAAGATGATAATGATAAATGATAATTTTGAGAATAAGTTTGAGATCGCGAATATGAGCCAGATGCTGAATGTACTTGGGAATGAGCTCTGATGAGGACAGTATGATGATAGAAAACATCTGCTGAAACTGAACCCTTCCAAGCTCCAAAAGGGAATAAAATATCCTTTATTTTATTCTTCTGTAATTGTTACTCTATTAGTAGAGTTTTATATTATCACGACAGAAATCCATCCGTGTTATAGGTCCGGGTCGCTAAAGGCCTGAATATGTAATAATGATTGGCCAAACATTCATGCTTATAAGGGCTAGTGTCTGTCAGTGCAGCGACAAACTGAAAATGTATGTCTAAAATTAAGCTAAATTGATTTTATGTAAACAATTGCCTTAAAAAAGTAGTAAAATCAAAAGTATGTGCTTATTCACATTTCACAGTAATTCTGTATGTGAAATTCACTTGAAAAATCTGAGTGCAAATACTTGCAAAAGGGAAGTTTGAGAAAATTTTAGGCCTACGCATTATCTTTTTCGCTGTACTTTAAGGCAAATCGTTTCCTCAAATGAAAAGAGAGAACTTAACTTAACTGTAGTTTTAAGTGAATTTTTTTATCATTTCTAGAGTACCCATAAAAAAGTTGTAGACTACAAAGTAGTTTTAGAGATTCTGCTTCTAAATTATATTTATGGCTAAAAATACACAGTTTTAATGTGCTGAGGTGTTAACGGGTTACGTGACGTCATGTGTCAATTGTTTTTTTTTACATTTTAATTTATTTATTCCCTCTGTGGGTGCTGGCTTTTGGGTAACTGTTTAACTAACTCAAGTAAAACTTAAGAAACACCAATATATATTGATTTTACACAGATGACTTGAAAATGCTGCTGCTATTAATATTAAAAAGCAGTCTCTAGAGCACACCCAGCAATCTAAAATAAAACAGTGCTCTCTAGACTGTGCAGATGGCACATTTATCACAGGCAGTTAATCCTAACCAGTGATGGCAACACCAAGCAGAATATGCATAGATGGCTCGGCTCGGAGAAGCGATCGCATAGAACAGCAGTGCACACAAAAACACTGCAGCACCAATCTCAAATGCAGGAATTTACCGGAATGGTGAAGCTCATTATTCGGTGAAGAGTTTTCATGTCAGGAGCAGCAGGGGGGCCTAGGATTGCCAGGGGCTTTTCTCTCTTGCATTCATCCTTGCTTTAATACTCTATATCTTAGCCCCCCTTATTCCCTCAGAGAAGGTGTGGAGTTCATTCTTGTTATTGCTCAGGAGAGTAATGAGAACTGCGCTGCCTGTGCGTGTTTGGAGAATGCATAATGATTTCGTTAAACATTGTCGATGTTGACCCTCACTGGAAAGCCACTGTTAGCATTTTTAAATGAGTATTGGTACATGAAATTGAATGTCACACTATTCCGAACCTGACCAGACTTTCAGATCCTCTCTTTCATCTGGTTAATTGAGTTTATACGTGGACAGAGTGATTCTCTGACTGTCACGCTTTCACGAATATTTGCACTTATTAACCTTTAGTCCTGTTGGGACAGATGAAGAAATTAATATTCATAGTGAGACATTAAACACGTTTAAAAACAAACACTATTCTATGATTAGACAAGCCATGAGCCAGTTATTTGTACTTTGCACTAGATTGCAGCCTAATAATGTACACAAATCCCGTTATAGCCAATTACAAGGACAGGTAGTTGGTAGGCCTGAAACAACAGGGCAAAGCTTGTAGTTATAGCAAATTCAATGAACTTCTAATCATGTCACTATTAAGCCAATATACAGCCAGAATGCTAAATACCGCTGCAGAAGGAAGTGTGTGATAAAGTGCCACCATGCACAGGGAATGTTTAATGAGTGTGTCGAAAAAATAAACATGAGAATGTGTCATTGTTTGTATGATATGATTAACCCTTATAGCAAATAAACTGTCCAAATATATGTTATACAAAAACCTTTCAACATCAAAGATCAATGCAATTTCATGCAAAAACAAACTTATTTTGTTACAGAGACCTTTATTTACCATTACTCCATTACAGCAAATACTCTATCTTCAGTGTCACGTGATCCTTCAGAACATAATATCTGGATTTGATGCTCAAGAACATTTCTTCTTATTCTTATTATTAATATTGTAAACAGTTGTGTTGCTTAATATTTTTGTGGAAACTGTGATACATTTTTTCAGGGTACAATGAATAGAGAAAGTTCAAAAGAACAACATTTATTTCAAATACAATTTTTTTTGTAACAATGTAAAAGTATTGTCCATTTTGAACAATTGCATGCATCCTTGCTGAAAGAAAGCCTTCAATTCTTAAAAAAAAAAAAACACTGACCCAAACTTTTGAATGGTCGTGTACACATCAAGTACACATTAGCTCTAAAAGTTATAGTGAAGTGTTGCTGAGGTGCATCTTGCGGTTCTGCTTAAATAGGGCTGGGAGAGTCGGCTGATCTGACAGCTACTGAGCTCACTGCACCAGTTCTCACATGAAACTGTCTCTGTCATTACAGCTGTCAGTGGCACAGTCTGCAGAGGGTGCAGACAGTGTGAGACGTGCATCCGAAGAAATATGGTAAGTATGCGGATAAGAAACCAGTGACCTGTGATTATGGAGACATCTTTAAAGGGTGTACGCTCAAACCAAAGTATACCGAGAAAGAGGCAGTCAGGAGAATTATGCTGGCTCTCGAGGAAAGACCCTGTGGGCTGGATATGCGAGGTGAGATTATGTGGGAACAAATCCTTTCCACCCGACGTCTCACAAAGACTGACAGCCCTCCTCTGTTGCGTGCAAACTAATGGAATACATGGTGACTGATCGATTTCGGTACATTCAAGGGAGTCACGTCTTCTTTGTAGATTATTTATGAGAGGCTTTGATGGATAATATGATGGGACTAAACATTTCTTTTCAAATTTACAATTTAACCTCAGTAGAGATTATTCTTTAGACCAAGTCTCTTTTGAAATAAAGAAACTGTATCTAAACTTATTAAGATTTGTTTCTTGAGTTAGAATCCATGTTCATTTTAAGTTACTTTGGGGTCTAACTTGAGGTGACAATCACACGAGCTCCCTGCACAACCTTAAAAGACTATTACCACTAAAGAGCCAGACTGAAACCATCAATTTAAAAAATCTACAAGCCAAGCATTACCATAAAGACATCACATCACATAATGATCCTCTGCACACAATTTGTTGTTGTTTTTTTCTTTCTCCCATACGTCTTAGAAGCATATCCTCTAAGGCCAGTGGATGGTTTTGGTTTGAAGCCTGTGTGCCTTCCCTAGAATAAATTACTGACATGCACAGGGTGGATTTGCATAAGCCATTGGCCTATCCTTTGAGAGAAGCGGTTTTAATACGTAGATACAGACCCTTTGTCCCCTTCCAAAATTCATTGGAGTCACCTATTCCACTAGGTCTGCTCATGAATGGTAAACCGGCGGAATTAAACAAACAAGAGGAGGATAAACCAGACAATGCTCATGTTTCCTGAAGAAAATGTTTCTTTTCTAGACTTCAAAGTGTACAGAGACGTCCTTGACCTTTAATGTTTTTTTAAATGTTATTTTTTAAATATAATTTATGATGTATGATTTTAACCATGTTTTTTATTACATTACAAAAAATACATCGAAAAATATCCCCTCCGTATTTCCATCTTAGTGCCATTTTTGATATTAGCAACCAGTTGTTTGTGTTGATCCAATATAGTCTCAGTATTTAAAACCATGCATTGATAACGTTTGGTAAAATCACAGATTTTCCAGAGTAATTTCATGGAAAATGATTATTTTCTAACCCTTTCATCTGAGAAACAGAGTTAATTCGAGTAAGTTCATTTATTTTAAGTGAACGAGAACTCTACAGTGTTAAAATGCACTTTCTGGACCATGAAATTACAAGATATCTAATAATAGAGACCCTCGGGTCAGTCTGACACTCATCTTCTTAAACAAGTTTAAGGGCATGCAACCTGACCCAAATATCACCTCACTTCCTCGCAGTTATATGCAGTTCAATAGGCTTACTGGATGCTAACATCAAAGTAAACTCTGTCTTTCTTCCCTGAGCTCTAAACAAAAGAAACCCCTGCAAAATGGGCTTATTGCTTTCAGTACAATCAGTCATATGTTCTGTCTTACTTTGTTTTATGTTATCTTGGTTCATGTTTCAAAAATGCATGAGAGTAGGTGGACGTGACAAATGTCCTCAAAAACAGTTTTTAAAATTTAAGGAGCATAAAATTTTAAGAGCTGGAAAAAAAAGATACGGCTGTGCATTCAAGCAAGCAAAGTCGCAGATGACATGCTTCCACGATTCCCAACCATTGCACCAAGAGTGCAACTGCAGGAGTCCACAGGGCTTATTTACACTGGCATTCAAAGTCCAAAACAGTGAAACACCCCTGAGTTTATAGGCTTTGTTTGGGCATGATTAACAATTAGCTTTTCTAAATGAATATGTAAATCCTCCTCAATAGAGTATGAAGCAAATTACATGCTATTACACAGTGATAACACTGACACTGGAGCTCTGAAGAGCATGAATAAATAAATAATATAGGGAGTACTGTGTTGCTGTGGCTTGAGTTGATGCCTTAAACATTTGATCAGAAGCTTAAAAAAGATATATACTTTTGCAAAGTTCATGCTTCAGCATATTAACTTTAGAGAAAAACAAAAAAGTGAAATAAAAAAATTAAAATAGCCCATAGAACAGTTTAAGGCAACGTAGTTATATGCTACGAGTAGGCCTACTTATTGTAATAACAGTAGGCTAAATTGTGGATAATTACAAATGAATAACTCTAAGCCAAACCCTAAAATATTCTTACCCTTATAGTAAGCAGTATATTAAAACTGCACAATATTTGTGTATTTACACTGTAACAAATCACCTTAAAATAAAATGTTCTAGTAAATCCTGATCCAAATAAATATTTGATTGATTGATTGATCGATTCATTGATCAACATGGACATTTTCCTTTGGCTTCTCATAAGACACAAAAGTTATACATACAAATTAGACACAGACGATAATTATTATGATCATACAACAAATAAAAAAATATCAACCACACATTAAAAGTAATCATTCTCACAAAATATGCTTATCCCTTACTTAATTACATGCAATGTTCTAAGTAACACTGGAATAAATGAGTGTTTGCAAATTGCAATCATTTTTAGAAGTTTGGGGACTTATACCTTCTTCCAGATGGAAGCATTACATTCTGAGTAAAGTGGGTGTGTGGAATGGGACCCTTGTTGCTCTTCTGAATTGGCATCCTATTCTCTGGCGTCTCATTATTTTTCAGCCATTCTCACTATCCTGCGCAACTTATTATTATTCCTCATTCCCAGGTTTCCATACCAGGCTGTAACTTAAACACTACAATCAACATGGCGTTTGTATTTACTATTTCTGACTAATATATAAACTCTTCGATTTCTGCATAAGAAACAACATTTGAGTTGCTTTTTAAAAAAATAATGACCCCTCTTCAGTTTCACAAACACCTCTGCTCCCCATTTGATAGCCTTATATACAATTTCCAGTCCACAATGACTTTCTGTTCAAGAGCCTTGCCTTGCCTATGAAACAATATGCGGTTAGAGTTAGACAGCTAAGTTAGACGGTAAATAATGTGTAATAATACCCAGCAGGTGCAATACCCGATGTAAATAAAAGCCTTTTGTATAAGTAGCCTCTAAGGTGCTGTTTGTATACTAAACAATTATGTTGTTGTTATTATTAAAAGTTGCGCTTCCTATTTCTGACCACTAGGTACCACTAGAGTGCATTGCTTATTATATGTATAATTGCTAAAGCATATTTGCTGCAGAAAGCTTCGTGTTGTTATTATTACGCTGATTAAAATGACGCATTATATAATAAGTAGCAATCAAATGGCAAAAGTAAACATGTAAGGCTGCCTTACCATTTGAAGGATGCCGTTCGCGTTGCATCATCTTACTGCGCCAGAACTGGTTTGTTCTGTCTGATGATTGGTTTATACTCACGTCAATCACAGTGAGTCACCAATCACGGACAACATCCCAAATGTATCATAATGTTGCATCAGCAGTGGCTTTCCCTGCAATATCCGGGAAACGTGTATGCCGGTGTCTCGAATAAGCACTGTACTGAACTGTAAACTGTTGGATCGTGTTACTTGTTCGTGCTTGTGATATTTTTGTCTCATTATGGCGGATGCGAACGTGACCGAACAGATGAAGGATCTGAAAATGGACGAGAAGAAGGTATCAGATATTACATGCAGTTAGCTGACTAGCTAGTGAAGCCCTCTGTCTGAGACAGTCACTGCATGCTGCTGTCAAAACTCAGAATCCCTTAGTTTTATTGTTGTAAGGGTCTTTGGTGCAAGTTTCTCTCGTTTTTTGTTTGACTGCTGTGTAATATAGATAATTTAATATGGTATAAAGAGGTCTGCAGTCAGATTTGGTTTCTGTATTACTTTACAGTGGGAGAGCCACGTTTGAACTTTTCTTTTTGTTGTTGACATGAACAACTAATTGACGTCACACCCCTTCTTTCAGAATAGCAAAGATGGAGGAAAGAAGAAAAACAAGAATCCTGGTGGAGATGCAGGTGTCAAGGCTGAGGTTAGTGCTTCTTTTACTGGATTATAATACTTGCATATTCTCATTACAACACTGGTAGAGGGTAGTATCCCTAAAATTACTTAGAACAGGGTACTCCTGAGTCCTGACCTCTGCCAGCATCATTCCAGCTGTTCTAGAATGGACTGTAATCATCTATAATGTCATTTAATAAATGTATTAAAAATCATGTGACATGTAATTGCAATGCATACATTTTCTATCTAGAAAATATTTGGCATATGCGCATTTCAATATGTACCTTGCCAGAGGAAGATGTTCTTGGTTTGCTTCATAATTTCAAACACAATACTTTTCCTGTAATGTTAAATTGTGCTATGGTTTAATATGTATGACTGTGAATGGCTCTTTAAACAATGGCAGAGTTTGTGTAACGAGTTTTGTCTCTCTCTTATCTATAGTTGAGTCCTCCACCACAGTACATCGAGGAGCGTCTGTCTATATATAACAAGCTGAAGGCAGAACACGATGCCCTGCTGGCTGAGAAAGCAGCGAAAGACAGCAAGCCCATCAAGATCATGCTGCCCGATGGAACATTAATAGATGGGGAGTCCTGGAAGACCACACCGTACCAGGTTGCCTGTGGCATCAGGTTAGTAACTAAACTAAACGTCAACGAGGCAAGCATTTTCAGCCCTAATGTTGTCAAGCTGTTTGAAACAATGACACAGTTAGCAATGACACTTATATTTGCTAACTTGACTTGAAGCTCCTACATGTATTTTTAAAATATTTAATATAGACAACTTATAAACACTGCAGGCTTCATGATGCATCAAAAAATTTCCCTGTTTGTTTGATCAATTCAGAATAGCAATATTGACTAATTTTGCAATAATATATTTTTAATAAAATTGACCATAATATAGCAATATTGAATTAGGGTTACATTTATGCATTTATCAGATGCTGTTATCCAAAACAACTTAAAATAGAGGAACATAAGCAATTTGTCACTGTGCCAACTGCCAGCCATATTCATAGTGTACGATGCCAGGTTTATTAGTAAGCTAGACCGGAATCAATCTTGAGCAGAGGTGAAATTCAAGGAAGACATGCCATATTGTGTTTGTTATAGACAAATGTTATTCTTTACCAAAAAAATTTCACATTTATTAAAATTGCTTGTTACACCTTAAACTTCTGGTCAGTCTCAATGAAAGGCTAGTCTGGGTTTCCCCATGCTGCCTTCCCGCAGTGCGATTTTATTCACGCTGAAAGGCAGTATGGATACCATGGTCCAGATTTTGGTGACGATGACGACATCTATGTTGGCTATGAGCTACGTACAGGCGCATTTGATAGACATTAGCACCCAATAAACGGCGCCGGGCATTCGTAAACCACGCCTCAAGTACAAGAAAATGTACATGTGGTTCCCAGACCCAAGTCTCAATGAGAATTGGGTCTGGCGTTAGCCAGGCTAATGAAAGGCACTAAAAATTGTGTTTTCTTAGTGAATTGCTTGATTGCATTGCTTCCCCAACTCTAATCACAAGTGTATAACATTATAATGTGTTTTTATTAACAGCCAAGGCCTTGCTGATAATACTGTGATCTCCAAAGTGAACAATGGGGTATGGGATCTGGACAGGCCCTTAGAGGAAGACTGCAGTCTGGTGTTTCTCAAATTTGATGACGAAGAAGCACAAGCAGTAAGTTTAGAGTGTTCTACAAGTTTGCATTTGCAGTATTCATTTTAAAGAGACCCTATTATGCTTTTTACATTTTCAACTTTGTTTAGTGTTTCTTTACTTATATTGCTCATTTATTTATCGCTCATAATTCCCGCATACACAAAACAAGGGGAGGGGTGGGGTGTATGAGTCCTGGTGAAGTTACGTGTTAAAAATTGCAGTTATGGGAAGGGGCGTGACATTTACGAGATGCGTTCAAAACGGTTGACCACTCATAACACACTGGTCTGACCAATCAGAAAAAATTGCTTTTCGGAAGAAGGGCTTCATGGAAACAACAACAAAAAGGAGCGTTCCTGGCAGACTGGGATGAGAGGTGTTGCAACAATGTTAAATATGTAAAAAAAAAAACAATCTATTCCAGTAGAATCAAGACTTTGTAAAAGCACATAATAGGTCCTCTTTAATGAACACTTGTCTGCTGTAGCAGTGACCACACCACAAATGAAATGTCACCATAGCAGTGCAATTGCTGGCTTGGAGACAATGTTTATATTATAAATATTTGATATAATAGGGGATTGAAAGAGTGCATATTATTTCAGAAAACATGTGTTCTTTTTAGGTTTATTGGCACTCCAGTGCCCACATAATGGGAGAGGCCATGGAGAGAGTCTATGGAGGCTGCCTTTGTTACGGACCACCCATTGAGAATGGCTTTTACTATGATATGTTTCTTGAAACTGAGTAAGTCAAACATGTTCTCTCTTGTTTTTTCTTTAGATTTTCTTTATTAGAATAATTTCAGAAGTAGTATTACGGAGTAGACTAGAAGTGTCGAAGGACAATATGCCTCACGATTATGCTTATCCATGCTAATGCAAGTCATTGTTATGTCCATTCACTATCTATTATTTAGAACTGTGAGTCAGAGTTTAAAAGTCACATTAATTCATTTGTGGTTTAGAAATTATGCCAGGCAGCTGGTCAAGAAATAAAACATTTTTGTTCTTTTTTTATTTTTTTAATTCCTTTTAACAATTATTTGACCTTTTGTTTGACCAGGATAATAAATGCAGTAATTTACTTGTTGGAAGTCAATTTATGCAAATGTTATTCATTTTGATAATATCACCGTCAAGCTCTGCCTTGTTTGTTAGTGTGGCTCTGTCAGGTGCAGGTTTTGTCATAATAGATGACTGCTGGTAGAAAAAGTTTTATTTAGTTGGTGACATCTGTGAGATGTTTGCTTATTCTTTGTCTTTTTCAAAATGTCTTTCAGTCTTTTTATTTTATTTAAGAAGGGCTTATGTTTTGTAATGAAACCTGTGCACCATTGTGTACTTTACTTTATCTATCCTCTCCCTTCCTCGTCTGTCGGTTTTCAGAGGTGTATCAAGTAATGATTTCCCCGGTTTGGAGAACTTATGTAAGAAGATCATCAAAGAGAAGCAGGCCTTTGAGAGGCTGGAGGTAAAGAAGGAGACTCTGTTGGAGATGTTCAAGGTAGGTACTTTCTTTCTAAAAGAGAGAAATATAAGCTCATGCCATGAATAAACCTATAACACCCTTAACCTTGAGGTTCAGACTGGTGAAATCTGCCTCTCTTGTTCTTCTAGTACAATAAGTTCAAGTGCAGGATCCTGAATGAAAAGGTTACCACCCCAACAACTACAGTTTACAGGTCTGATGTTTGGTTGCAAAAACGTATACCTTTGTAGTGTGTGTTTTGTATTATATTATTTTTATTTTGTGCTTATCAATTTTTCAAGTCTACTTACATTGCTGTTTAAAAGTTGTGGTTTGTGTGTTTTTTTTTTTTTTAAAGAAATTAATACTTTAATTCAACAAGGACATTAAATTGATCAAAATGTCAGTAAAGACTTTTAGATCTGTTTCAAATAAATGATGTTCTTTTGAACTTTCTATTCATCAAAAGATCCTGAAGAAGAAAATTATCATGGTTTCTACAAAAAATATTTAGCAGCACAACTGTTTTCAACATTGATAATAAATGGAAAAGTTCCTTGAGCAGCAAATCAGCATATTAGAATGATTTCTGAAAGAGCATGTGACACTGCTGAAGAGTAATGGCTGCTGAAAATTCCACTTTCATCACAGGAATGAATTAAAATATATTAAAATAGAAAATATTTCATTTACATTGTAATAATATTTCACACTTTTGAATGGTACCGTGTATACCTTAGTTTATTAACACATTCTTTTTGCTTCTGCTTTTGTAGGTGTGGGCCTTTGATCGATCTGTGCAGAGGGCCTCATGTAAGACATACAGGAAAGATCAAGGCCTTAAAGATCCACAAGGTGCAGAATGCGTTTCGAGAACAGTCCTCTATGTCCTGTTGTCTTGATCTGTACATTAGGCACATTATCTTTACAGCATTATGTATGATCCCAAATAACGTATATGATGTATGTCACAGAACTCCTCTACATACTGGGAGGGCAAAGCTGAGATGGAGAGCCTGCAAAGGATCTATGGCATTTCTTTCCCTGATCCCAAGATGCTGAAAGAATGGGAGAAATTCCAGGAAGAAGCCAAGAACAGGGATCATCGCAAACTGGGACGGGTATGAGTAGCAATGAAACACAATGAAAATGTATATAAATACAGGACCAAAAAACCCATCGCTCATCTGAAATATGTTGTGGATTTTTAAAATAAACAGATGGAGGTACTGTTTACAGATAAGCCAAAAATAATTATGAAATATGCAGCACATACATTTTTTTTTATTCATGCCATGGCTGCACAAAATGCTGCGTCAGTGGTAATCCCCTCCTGTGGATTATGTTAATCATGCTTTATTTAAACACTTGGGTGACATGAATTAAATATACTAAAGGTGCACAGTACTGACTCATACATATAAAACTCTTAATCAAAAAGTATTTCATACACTACAATTCAGATGTTTAGGGTCAGTAGGATTTTTAAAATTGTTTTAGAAATACTGTTTTTAAGACCAAGGCTGCGTTGATGTGATCAAACACAGTAAAAACAATAATATCATGAATTAGATCTTTTTTTAGAATTTAAAAATAACTATTTTAATATATTTTGAAATGTTATTTGTGATGGCAGATGGCAGTTTTCAGCAATACATTATCCTTCAGAAATCATTCTAGTATGCTGGTTTGCTGCTCAAGAAACATTTCTTATTATTATTATCGATGTTGAAAGTTCAAAAGAACAGCATTTATCGGAAATAGAAATCCTGTGTAAGATTATAAATGTTTTTACCGTCCCTTTTGATCAATTGAATGCATAAATCCAGCAGTGACATATGCTCATCCTTACTGCAAATGAATAATTATAAAGAGATGTTAACTTGCACTGGGCAAGTTAAAATAAAAAAGCCCTTTTGGCGGACAAAACTGCTCACTATGGAGGACATGTGGAGGCCTCTGTGGTCTAATGACTTGTGCAGAAAGTTGCCCCTCATTTGATATGTATGGCTGGAGTCTCGCTGGGATGACTGAAGACTGGTCTGATAGGTGGGCTGTGTGGGGAGCAGTGACTGTGCCCATAAAGAAGGCAGATGTCTATCTCCTTAATGTGCCATCTGTTCATGGGCATGCTGATGGGTGCACAGGGAACACTTTGTCACAACAAAAGCTAGAGCGTAATCAGCCATTTGTCCTATTTTTTTGTCTTTCTTGCTCGTTTGAACTTTTCTTGTTCTTTTCCTATGTATCCTCCTGTAATCTATATTAGATTTCTGACCTGTGCCGTAATTGTTTTTCTCACCTTTAATGTTTACACACTCTCTCGCTTTTGTCTTTCCAGGAGCAAGACTTGTTTTTCTTCCACGACCTGAGCCCGGGTAGCTGTTTCTTTCTCCCTAAAGGAGCCTACATCTATAATACGCTGATCGAGTTTATTAGGGTGAGTTTCGCCCATTTCGAATTCATAGTTTATTCTGTTACTACACAGCTGATATCAACCATTAAAAAAATAGCCAACAGAACAAGGGTGTGATGTGGAGCTGGATTTGCAGAGGTCTATTAGGATATGCTAAATTGCATTTTATGGATGTCATGGTTCAGTAGACCATGTAATGGATAGGTTGGTCCACTTCAAGGACCTCATTAATGATTGTGGGCAAACCACTTGAATATTTATGTATTTTCATGGACCGTTTTTGTTGTACTGTGGTATATTTTATCGTGTAGAGTGAATACAGAAAGAGGGGATTCCAGGAAGTGGTCACTCCGAACATCTACAACAGCAAACTGTGGCAAACCTCAGGACACTGGCAGCACTACAGCGAAAACATGTTCTCTTTTGAGGTGGAGAAGGAGATCTTTGCTCTCAAGCCCATGAACTGCCCTGGACACTGGTACACAATTTTTCTATATTCACGAACGTTAAGCAAAAGCAAGTGTTTGTTAATCATAAAAGGCATTGACAATATGACAGGACAGTATACCTGAATGCAAAAAGCTTAGCGAGGAAAATCTTTTTTGGGAAGATTTTTCTTTATGTAAATTTTTTTCCTTGTTTTCCAGTTTGATGTTTGACCACCGTCCGCGTTCATGGAGGGAGCTGCCCCTGCGTCTGGCTGACTTTGGAGTCTTGCATCGTAATGAGTTGTCTGGAGCTCTGAGTGGCCTGACGAGAGTCAGACGCTTCCAACAAGATGACGCTCACATCTTCTGCTCTATGGACCAGGCACGTTACATGATCAATATCACACGAGAATGAGTGCGATATGTCTATATCACAGCCGTATGATAGAGCCATTTCGCACGGCTACAAATGCGATATTGCTTTTATACAACAGTTCGTTGGCACAAGAAACGAGTTTCTTTAAAAAACGTCTTTGTGTGGAACTGCTTTCTTCCGCCACAAATGCAAATCTCAAGTTGACAGTTTAACAGTTGAGGCCAAGTCTCCGTTACTAATTCTAAAATAAAATTTTAGAACTGCCAATGAAGGAAAACCGTATTGTATTATAAGAGAGAGCTTGACTTAGCGAGTGTATTACCTACATCTGATAGGCCTATAGCATTTATCATTAATGTCAATCTTATATTCATAATAAAAAAACAGTTAGAATGTCCACTGAGGAAAGTGATATCTTTGTCTTAGTGTCCTTATAACAGTTATGGGGATTTCCCATGACTGCGCTAGTCAACGCATTTGTCGGCTGCATCTTATAAGGTGTTGTTTAAAGAAAAGATAATGTCCTTCTTCACAACCTTGTTTCGGTCCCTTTCTTTGCTCCTGACTCTCTTATAAAGACAGCCTTTGTCGCCATCTACAGGCATCAAAATTTAACTTTCACTGAATTTGAAATCACAATCCTTTAACAACGACTCGTTCTCTGAGGCTACATGAGCTCTGAACAGCCGCTGACGGCCTGGAGCTCACAACTCCGAAAAGGTCTAAACTAATTTTCAAGTAGGTGCTATGTTTGCATATAAATCGCATATTTGAGGTCTGAACAACTACATTCTACAACTCTTTCTACTAGGGATGCACCGATACCGATACCAGTATCGGTATCGGGCCCGATACTGAGCTCATGTACTTGTACTCGTACTCGTAAAAATGCCCCGATACCAACAACCGATACCAGGCATCATGTGTACAGTTTCAGAAATTATAATGGGGATAAAAAAAGAAGGCTGTATATGAAATAAATGTATCTTATCAGTGGAATATTAAACAGAATATATTAATGCGTCGTCTATATAACTATATGGTGCGCAAGCTGATAAGAGAAAAACGTGCAGTGGATTGAGCGCGCTACGACACAGACACGCGAGCTGGTCGAGCGCATCCCTTTTTCACAGATGTCAGTGGAAAGTTTGTAGTTCAGTCGGATGTCAATGGCAAATCAAGTAAAACGAGGCATGTAGCTTATTAATAACGTTAACTGACGAGAGAGAGAGAGAGAGAAGAGAGAGAGAGAGAGAGAGAGAGAGAGAGAGAGAGAGAGAGAGAGAGAGAGAACTTCTGTTGAATGCTGTTGAATGCAGATCGTTCACTCAGCACGTGTTATTTGGATTAAAACTAAATCGTATATGTAAGTAAAACATGAACTGTTACCTTACTTACGTTTAACGAGTGGTTGCCTACATTATTACTGGACATTTGCAGGTCAAGAATTTCCATAAACTTCAAACATCCACAGCGGCGCGCGAATTCTGAATGGAAGTCTTTCACGCATTGTGCTTGTACGGACGAATTCACACAAAACTATGTAAAAACACCTGTCTTGGCGAGTATCCTAGTAAAAGTCTGTTATATATCTCAAGTGAACGTAGACAGTATAATTAAAATGGCGTCAGTGCGTTTGTGCGTTCAGCCTTAAAGGGGCGGCACTTTAATAAATCTGCTGCTGTGTTTTAATGTTAATCAAACAAAGGACAAATAAATTACTCTCTGCTCTTGGCTAAATAGGCTACCTCTATCAACTTTACAAAAAGATCCATATATATTTAGTTTATACAGTAATGAATATGCAGTGCATGAAATATATATTTGTTGAACTAATTAAGTTTAAATTTAATAAACAACTAATATGATTGATATTATTTTGGTTTCTCTACCAATACATTTAAAAATTACAAATGCATGAATTGAAAATTAATTGTAAAATTAAAAATACAGGTATCGGTTACGGTATCGGTATCGGCGAGTACCAAAAATGAAAGTATCGGTATCGGACTCGGTCTGGAAAAAGTGGTATCGGTGCATCCCTACTTTCTACATACCGTGACACAATAGCAGTAGTATTTGTAATAATTATAGTGGGTTTGCTCCTCCGCCATTGACACTTGCTGTGAGAAATGCTGCCATTATAGATTAGTCAGAAATAAGCGGACTGATACAAATTGTGAAACGATTTCTGTGTGGTAGTAGTAAAATATTGCATGGTTGAAAAAGGCTCTGAGCCAATCAGACTCAAGAACTAATAAGTGTTTCCCAAACCTGGAGAAGTCATTGAAATTAATAAGATCTTATATCCATAATTTCTATTGTGAATATAAATGTATATGGTTTTGCTCTTTTTATCTCTGTAGAATTATTTTATTATTTTTATTGGGAACATATTGGTTGAAAGGTCTGGGAGCCCTGCATTTTCAGTGTTAAATGACTGTTGAGTTCATGAGCATATTAATACTTTTTGTTGGAATAAGAGGACATTTTTCTCCTCATCTTACCTTCTTCCTTTTTCACCTATTAGATTGAGTCTGAGATAAAGGGTTGTCTCAACTTCCTGCGTACGGTGTATGAGGTGTTTGGCTTCACCTTCAAATTGAACCTCTCTACCAGGCCAGAGAAGTTCCTAGGAGAACCTGAAGTGTGGGACCAGGCTGAAAAGGTAGAATTTGAAACTTACCATTAACTCAAAAAGAAAGCAGTGTGCCTGAAAGCAAACCAATTTGCATACATTATTGTTCAAAAGTTTAGGGTTGGTAAGATTTTCGTAATGTTTTTGAGAGAAAACACCAAGGCTACATTTATCAGAAATCAGTAAAAAATGTAATATTGTGAAATATTATTACAACTTAAAATAACTGTTTTCTAATTTAATATTTAATATTTTTTCCTGTGATGGCAAAGCAGAATGTTCAGCATCATTACTCCAGTCTTCACTGTCACATGATCATTAATCTGTCATAGAATGACAGAAATCATTCTAATATTGACTTGGCTCAAGAAATTATTTGTTATTATTAGAAATTTTGGAAACCGTTGTGTTGCTTAATATTTTTGTGAAAACCATGATTTTAATAAATCAGAGTCAGATGCTCCAGGTTTTTTTGATGAATAGAAAGTTCAAAACACTATTTGTTTGGGTGAAAAAAAAAACTATTGTAACATTATGCATTTACTGTCACATTTAATACATTATATTTTATATAATACATAAAATTATTAATTTATTTAATAAAAAAAATCCTACTGACGCCATACTTTTGAACCATGTGTACATAATATAAGGTGTAATTTTTTCCACTATCATAACATCTCCATAAATTTTTAAGAATATATTTTTTATTGTTTAATACAGTTAATCTCTTATGATTTGCATGATGAATTGTGCATATCTGTTCCAGTTTGAATTCAATAAACTCTTGTTAATTGTTTTAGCAACTGGAGAACAGCCTGAATGACTTTGGAGAGAAATGGGTTCTGAATCCTGGTGATGGAGCTTTCTACGGACCAAAGGTACACACTTATAATGAAAGCAAAATATATGAACGCTTATAAAATGATTTTACAATCAACTCAAGTATTTTGTGTTTTTCTGTCATTCAGATTGATATTCAAATAAAGGATGCCATCGGCAGGTATCACCAATGTGCCACCATTCAGCTGGACTTCCAGTTGCCTATTCGTTTCAATCTTACTTTTGTAAGGTATGTTTACTCCAGAAAACATTACATCTTAGCCTGTATTATATAATAATAATAACAAGGGAAATCCCAGTACAACAGTGATTTTTGTTCCCTGCACAGCATTTCTCAGTACAACAGTGATTTTTGTTCCCTGTATAACAGTTCCCAGTACAACATTGATTTTTTCCCCCCTGTACAACATTTCTCAGTACAACAGTGATTTCTGTTCCCTGTACAACAGTGACATTTTGTGGTTACATTTGTTTACTACACTCCTGCATTTCACTTCATGATCGTCAGCTGTCTAATTTGCTTATCCTGTAAACCAAATCTTGTCTGTCTTCAGCCATGATGGTGATGACAAGAAGAGACCTGTAATCATCCACAGAGCGATCTTGGGCTCTGTGGAACGCATGATCGCCATCCTGACTGAAAACTATGGAGGAAAATGGTACAGTTAAGGAAGAGACTCTAACTTGGTAAAGTTTAGTCTCACACCATATGTGCTTATAACAAATTCTCCTGCTTTGGTGTCCCACAGGCCACTGTGGCTGTCCCCAAATCAGGTGATGGTGGTGCCCGTAGGACCTACTTGTGAGGAGTACGCCCAGAGAGTAAGTTCTGCTCGAAATTTATGATGCATTAATATCTGTTAGCTCTGATTCCAGCATAAACTACCAGGTCATAATTAGAATTTTAAAAGGCCCTTGTTAATCTCAGGTACAAAAGGAGTTCCACAAGGGAGGGTTGATGACGGATGTGGACCTGGACCCAGGCTGCACACTGAACAAGAAGATCAGAAATGCACAGTTAGCTCAGTACAATTTCATTTTAGGTGAGTGATCCAACATAACCTTAACATTCGAAAATGGTTTTATTTTGATAGACACTGTAAAGATTCATGGCTTGTTCCTGTTTACTACTGGAATTTCTGGAACTTCTATAAGTGTAAATGTGATGGATATGTGCAGTGTCTAGGCTGCACAAATGTACTTAAAAGCGTAAAAACAAATTGATAATCAACTGGAGATTATTTTATATTAGTTAGCCTACATCCATGTTTCAAAAGTGGTGGGGACATGTCCCAACCGCAAATTACGCCCATGTCGATATGTCAAAAAGACTGTTTTTACACTATGCCATTGTTCGTATCACTGTGTATACAAGTCATTTCGGCCATTCCTGGTAGACCAATCAAAACGAACTGGGCCATCTGACCAATTAGAGCAGAGTAGGCTCTTGGAAAGGAGGGGTTTCAAGAGACTGCGATAAAGGGTGATGCTGCACTATTGTGAGAAAATTAAAGTGTTGTTGTTGTTTTTTACCATTGTATCTATGCATCTAAACCTATTGTAGGAGACCTTCAAAACAAAATTAGTAGCCTTAAAAATGGCATAAAAGGGGGACTTTAAATTAAAATTGCATTTCCTTTTGTTTCTCTGATTTTTAATTGAGAAATGTCAGCTGCAGCTATTTTTACAGAACGTATTAATTTGCCATGAATTCGTTGTGATTCTAACTTTTGGTTTATGCAATGACAGTGGTTGGTGAGAAGGAGAAAAGCAGTGACACGGTGAACGTTAGGACTCGTGACAACAAGGTGCACGGCGAGAGGAGTCTGACGGACTGCATGGAGCGCCTCAAGGAGCTGAAGGACTCAAGAACCCGAAACGCAGAAGAGGAATTCTGAACTCCCTAAACCTTCTGCCAAACCTTCCTTAACATGCCATAATATGTTCAGATGCCACTGGGCAACAGTGTGCTGCTCTTCTGTATAGATGATCCATTACCTCTCAACTGATCTGTGTGGTTCAGGGGCTCTGTTTTAAATCAGTGACAATATTTTAAATCAAATTAGTCAATTGTCCGAAAGTCTGTAGAGTTGATATGTCAATACTTTTTCAAAATATCCTGGTAATGTTCATTCATCAGATAGCCATTGTCCTTTGTTATAAGGAAGGGACTTTTCTATCAATGTGAATGGGTGAAAGAGGGCTGATATGTTGCATATATGAGGAAATAAAACGGTATCTTTTCACTCTTTTATGTCTCACTTTTGCTGTTACTACTTAAATATATGTTGAATGCTGCTGTTAAATATTTCCTATCTATCATAATAAATTTGAATAGTGGAACAAACCGAAAACGTAACTTTCACTTTCACTTGCAGATGATTTAGGGGAAATCATGTGAGTGCAGATCGTTCATCTGGATAAACACGAGTAGTAAACGAGTAGCAGATTTAATGTTTTTTTTTAAAACATTTCGAAACACTTGATTCATTTCGAACATATCGCAGTTTGTTTTAATTGCTATAGTAAAAGGATCGATTTTTCTCTCTCGCGGACGACCTTCCGCTACCGGCTGAGAACAGCTGATTTTTGTCTGCAGAATGTTTGGTCGCAAATAGACTTATTTTTAGTCCAGTTCTCTCAAACGACAAACAGTTCTGCTGTTTTACAGAGATGCTATCCGACTGGTCAGACCTCATGAACGTTTAAAAGGAGCAAGGCGCTGCTTTTATCGAAAGAAATATTTTTAAAAAAAATTGTTTGCGTTAAAAGGATTTTCCTTAAAAGGTAAGTCAAAATCACCTTTGTATGTAGCCCATAGACAGAAATTTTATGACAGGACATTAAGAGCCAGACGACACGTCGATACTGTAGCCTACTAAATGTATAGGCTACTTGTAGATCTGACCTATGAAGCAATGTAATCAGCCAGACAATTTTAAAATGCAGATCTTCTCATTTAAAGGTGACAGTGTTTATAGGACACCGTTATCAATACATTTTTAGTTTGAGACCTTTATTTCTCTTTGCAAACTTATTGCAAAGAAAAATAAGCGAATAGGCTATGGTACATTTCACTTTCATTTTGATGCACAGGCATAGGCCTGCCTACAAAAAAACTAGCTTGCTTAAAATATTGGCTTCGCAAATATTGTGCGAATCTTTTATGTTTAAATATAAATGACTCTTGTAGGTTATATTTTGTTGTCTGATGCAGACAAACGGGCTTTTAAGCGTCTGCGTTTTGGGGCAATACCCTAATTTAGCCAATTTGGCTCATAAAGACACTGACAGCTAATAGAGGATATAATTTTACATTTAATAATTAAATGTCTAATTTTCTTTCAACAACCTAATTTGTTTGCCATCAATAATTGAGACATTATTTGCATGTTTCAGTTCTGCGATGGAGTTTACAGATGAGGAGAAAATATGGCTCCAAAGAGTGTCTGCTGAGGTAAGGATTTTTGTTCTCCCTCATAATGTTTTTATAATAAGAACATGCAGCTTTGTGCCATTTGGTGGCAGTGTAGAACTATGTAAAATTATCGGTTTGAATGAACAGTTTATCATGTCCTATCTCTTTATTTAGATACCTGAAGGGAATGATCTCACTCCAATGGAGAAGCAATTCTGTGAGAAAGCAAAGCCAGAGACTGAATTTCAGGCCCAGTTATTCCAGGCTATGGCCTCTATACGATTTGGACTGAATGATCCAACAAGCTCAACCATATCATTGAAAAACCCTGTCCATCAGAGAAGCAGCGTCTCATCACCATGTGGATAATCTCCAGATACAGGTTATTAAACTGAATATTCAGAATAAAAGAATCAAAAATAAAATCATCTGCACATAATGGTGAAATCAAGAAACATTATCACTTTGTAATTGGTACAAGAATACAGGTTTTTTTTTTCTCAGCAGGAAATACTTACCTCATTAAATGATCTATTGGTGGGCGTCAGGTTTATTTCATATATAGCCTACCATCAGAGAATGTGACAACATTGTTTTATTGACCTCATTGTAAAAGCTTATGGAATGTTTTGTCATTTAAGCACAGCAAGATGTTTTCGCTATATGCAAAGTAAAAGTTAAACTTTGAGAAAATGAGGCTATTGTTAGTACACACACTTTGTTGTTTTGTTATTGTTGTTCTATTACATCATGAGAAACCAAGTTTGAATTATTATTATTTTTTTTAATAAAATGTCACTGGTGCTTTTTTAATGTAGCCTAAACGCTAAAGCTTTTGAAATGCCGCTCTTTTTGTCAAATGAAATTGAGAAACTCAGTATGCTTTGCTTTTATCATGATTGCAGGGATTGCATCTCTACCTCAATCTAATCTAAATACAACAACAACAACAACAAACCTATTTCCATTTACATTCATGTAGTCATTTCAGTAGGCCTAATGTTATTTATATGATTTTTACGCATGGTAACACAAAACTTATGAAATGTATAATTCCAAAATGTCTTTGCATTCTAGTTAGGCCTACTTCCATTTTTACCTAACCTTTTAAAGCGATTTTAAAGTTTTTGGGGTTTTTTTTATGAATAAAAAAATGAAAACAAATCATTGCTGTGTATTCATTTTATTTAATAATCTGTTGATTCTCACAATTTCAATGCTTATAGATTTTTGTGTACAGGAAGTCACGGTAAGTCCAGGTAAGATGACACATTTCGAGGTCAATTGATCTAATTGTGTTTGATATTGAACTTCATGCAATGTCAGATCACTATTTTCCAAAGGTTTGGCACATAAGGCACCAACTGGCAGGTTACCTGTGTTATTATTTTAAAAGTTAATCGTTATTGTAATTAATAGGGTTATTATTCAGTATTTCCATGAGTTAGACGTACATTTCCGACATCTTCGCTTTCATTAAAACCTATAGGTTAATTGAGTGAAATTATTGAATTTGCAATCATAGTGAAGCTATGCACAAATCTTTAATTAAAATATTGGCAATTAAATATGTAAATATTTATATGCCTATATAAGTCACAGAATATTTTTAACTATCAGATTAATCGCTTTTACTGGGATTCAGCTTTGTCTGCCATAGTTTTTTCATATAGTCAACTAAATGTAGTATTTTACATTTCTTACACTTTAAAAATATATATAAAAATATTAATAAGAAAAGTAATTTATAAAAAAAATGTAACGTTTAGCTGGGGGCATCTTTCCCCAGGTAGGTGGACAACTTATTCCAGTAGTGGGGTCTCTGAATAATTTTACATTTTGTCCTATTACAACTGAACTAAATTAGCAAATGTGTCCTATTATAACACATTGGCTCATGCATCATCATCATCCTTCCTGTGCATGCTAAACTTATATCTAAATATGTTACAATTTAAAAGTAAAGGCACATCTTAAGGGCCGCATCTTCCCCCATGTTACCCTACTTGTTGCTATTACTCTGACATCCACATGATGGCGTTTCTCTCCACGTTTACAAACGCCAGAACGCAAGAAAAAAAAAAAAAACAGCCGAAGTCAGAGAAATGGAGACAGACTGAAGTCTAATCTTCTCTTCATTTGACCCCTGGCCCCAAGTGGTATGTACCAGAGAGCCGATGAGCACTTCATGAATCTTCCTTCATCTCCCTGCCTGGGGTATGGATTCTCACCATATGTCCCATCAGGCACCTGGCCATCTGCGGTTAGAATGCTCCATTGAGCTGAACAAACTGAGCTTCTTCTGCACACAAAACTCAGTGTAGGAGGACAATGAGGGCTGCATGGCTTCGTTGTTTTGGATCAAGACACTCCAACACACATGAACAGAGACATGGCTAATCAGCAAACATTTAGAGAAGCGCTGATACTAAACAAATAAAACAAAATAATGCGTGCACAGTTAGATATGTCCTAAAGCATCGCAAAATAGTTAGCCTGCGTGAACAACGAACAATAGCCTACTTTTAAAGCATTTACATGGCAATGTTCATTTCAAGCCTACATTTTTTAACATATCAAGTTGTACACATTAGCATTAGTTAACACGTTGTGACCAGACATGAATTAACATGTATAAATTATTATAATTAACAATATATCCTTTTTATAAACTAAATTTGACATAGATTATGCTTTAAAAAACATATTGTTTATTTATCACAATACCTAATGCATTAACATTAATGTTCACTAATTCAACCTTATTATCAAAAGCTCCCTCCATCCATAATTAAACTCTAAATTATGGTGAGTAACCTATTTTTACTTGGGAATCCAAACTGCCATCTTCAATATCATCGTCACAAAATTACACGGTTCTGCTTTTGCACATTTGATGACATTCTGGCACATCTGGAAAGTTTGCTGGTAAAGCCTTTTTGCAAAATCACAAGTATGACCTCTGCACATGACCCGATGTAAATTAAGCAAACCGCTTTACATGCAGGCACCGAAGAGGCGAGTGTCACACGCCGCGCATGTGCAAGAGTTTTTCAACTTTGAAGTGCATAACATGGGTTTAACCCCAGATAGGACACAGTGAAACCAAATATTTGCACTCAGGCGCACCACATCATAAATTAGGCATTTATAATTGCAAGGGACTCGGCCTTGAAAAGCTCCTGACTGAAGAATTAAAAGAGAATGTTGAGTTAAAGGATATACTGTATACAGACAAAAATATATAACGATATGTTTTAAAGTTATAGCTTTACCAAAACATTACATTTTGTGATGTGAATTAATAAAGAGCGAATCAAATGAATGGCCTGACCAATTACATTGCTAAAGAATCATTGTGTAAATAAGTCTTTCTAGTCTACTAGAGGAAACTACCCCTTAATTTGTGCCTTGTGGCTACAGAGATCTGACCAATGACTTGACACAAATAAATCATTTGTCAAGAAAACCTCCAATCAGAAAACACCCCAGGTGCTCAGCAACAAGCCACCAAAACCCCCCTTAACACAACATGTCACATAATGACCATCTGGTGGCCAATTAGTGAGGACCCCATGCTAGTGCTAACACCTTCTTCATAATGAATAGAGAAAAGAGACATGTGTTCTTCATAGTGTTGCTGATGTTTTATATTAAGCCGTGGTGAGATCAGGGTGTTATTTTGATTGGTGATTTAGGCAGCATTGAGCGACTGAGAGTTTTGTGTTGTGCATTTTCCCACATGTAAAATAAAGGAAGGGAAGTGAAACGCTTCTTCCGTTGAAATAGTCACTTGTTGATGTTTAAGGGCTACTCTGCCAAAAAAAAAAAAAAAAAAAAAAAACTTTCATAAAAGTACATCATAAAAGTACTGCTTTCAATCATTTGCACAACCATACATAGGGAAATGTGCGATGGTTATGGCTGGCTGAAATTTATACCGTAGGCTCTAATGTGCTCTTTCACTCAAATTACAGCCATCTCTCAGTCAGTTAAGTCATCTGTCAATGCAAAGTGTTTAGACTGACAAAATGTTTGGGGCCCTTTTAATAGGGTTCCTTGACAGGTAAATCTGTAATGCTCCTTTTAGACAGACCTATATGAGATGAAACCTATGAAACCTTTATATTGTACACAACAAAAGGTTTTTTTTTTTTTTTTTTAAAGAAATCTCTAATGCATTTATTTGATAAAATATACAGCACAAATGATAACGCTGTGAAATATTATTACAATTTAACTGTTTTTTCTCTTTAATATTGTAAAATGTAATTTATTTCTGTGATGCAAAGCTGAATTTTCAGCAGCATTACTACAGTCTTCAGTGTCACATGATCCTTCAGACATCATTCTGCTGATCATTTTGTTTATTAATGTTGAAAACAGTTGTACTGCTTAATTTTTTGTGTGGAAACAATGATAAAAAAATGCAGTATTCTTTGATATAGAAAGTAAAAACAAACAAAAAACATTATAAATGTAACTATAGTGCCTAGTATTACTTTTGATCAATTTAATGCATACTGAAAAAAAGTACAAATTTTCTTTAAAAGGAAAAATCTTACTGACCCCAAACTTTTGAACAGTAGTGTATATTTGCAGATATTTGTAACCGATAGCAAAAAGTGAACATGTTAGATAATAGATAAAGTGTACACATTCAATTGTTTGTTGCATGTTTACAAAGTAAAACATATAATGGCATCATGAACTTCTTTGGTTACTATTATTCTTAGTTGAACGAGAAACATACTTTCCACCTCCTAAGTCTTGAATTATAATAACAGATGCTCCAGAAAAAGATGTAGCCAGGAATCTAGATCAGGATAATTGATTGACTAAGGATTATAATGTGGGCCAGAGCTCAAAAATGTGATACCTGTTTTTATATGAAGACTGTCTTCTGGCTATGATCCAACCCATGATCTCCATTCTGATGGCTTACAGCTGAACAACAGCATTCATGTCTAAGAGATTGAATTTTACAAATAATTTCTTTTTTAATTTACATTCAGAGCTATAATGAAATTATATTTGTGGATTTTTTCTTCTTCTTCCTATGGTCTACATGCAGAAAACAAACAAAAAAATAGTTCAGGGTCTCTTCGGGTATAATGTCATCAAGCAAACCGTCTGGCGTCTAAACACAATTATTACGCTCAATTTCAAACATCCTTTTTTTTCTGCCCTCTCCCTCTCTCTGTGGCTCTCGACAGGCCAACATTCAAAGGGACATATTTCAGAAGGAGACTGAGCAAGACAGAGGTATGCACTGAGTATTTTCCTCTCATTTTTCTTCCTTCTCTCGCTCTCCTTTCTCTCCCTCCCTATGAGAACGTTACTTTAGCCCCTTAAGAAGAGGCCGGGAGGCTCGATCCCGATTTGGTGCCCACAACTCATCGGGCCTGCAAGCCTGATGAAGTTCAAGCTGACAGCTGCATAAATCACGGCCCACTGGAGCTAATAGGTGGCAGTATTAAAATCCAGTCCCCCGCCTCGGACCACCCAGGTGGCCTTTACAGGAATAGGAGCATCCAGTCATATCTAACACAACTGAAACTGTACAGCCATCTGAAGCACTTAGCCCCCCGCTCGCCTCCCCTCTGGCTGCTCCTCGACGTGTGGATTATTGGGAGGTTCTCTCTTAGCAACACAGGAGAGGCGCGTCTGGCATCCGGACTACAATGATTCATATTTGGCACTTCCATAAAGGCTTTTCGGGCCTGTTTCAGTTGCAGGCCCATTATGGCCCCTGGACCTTCTCGCTCACTTTCTATTCCTCGTCTTCTGGAAAAACAATAAAAATCGAAGCCAGCAACCAAACAGAAGTTAGCTTTCCCATGAAGAAAAACTTGTGATGTTTGTGAGCCGATTGGTATAGTTTTATTGAAGACACTATAGTGCAAAAACAGTATATTAATCTACTGCAAACATTTTAGCTATAGCTGCTACTCAGTTTTGTTTGGACATTTGTGTGGGATTTGAAAGAATATTCCAGATTACATAAAAAGTTAAGATCAATCAACAGCACGTGCAGTAAAATGTTAGCTCACAATGTTGATTACAACTCAAATTTGTCCATTTTTTCTTTCAAGCGAAAAAGGCACCTGCAATGGAAGGAATGGGGCCAATTCAAAAACTTTAAAATAGTCACTGTTTCAAAAGTATAATCACAAGACGTAAACAATGTGGATGTTAAGATGTTTTTAGTGTGGAAAAAAATGCTTACCTTATCTATGCGAGACAACATAACACTATACACCCTAAAATTATGGTAATACACTGTACAAATGACACGATCAATAAGTTATGACAACATATGTTTTTACATTGCTTTAACTCTTTAAAAACTCTTTCAAAAGCAATTTTCAACTTGTTTTTTTTTTATAAATTAAACAATATTCAACACATTTTTTTAAGTCAATTTAATGCAATTAAAGTTTATATTGTACTTAAAAATGTAAGGCAGCAACTTGTTTTTACAGTGACGATTTAAACAGATGTACAGCTCAAATAATTCATGTTTTAACTTAACGTGCTTCTTGAATAAACCAATACAGTACAGCCAAAAGAATGAGGGAAGAAAAAAAAAAGATTTGTGTTGCATAGTTACTGTATTGTCCAGCTACAAGCAGTGTAAAAGCGGGCCTCACCTTCCCTGCGGGCCCCCCACATGGTGGCTTGGCCTAGACTCAGATCAGCTCTGTTTTCCCCGATGCAGAGGGTGAATCCCACGTTCTGTCATGCTGGATCTGAAATCAGACCTGACAGACTCACTTCTGTCCCTGCACAGTCTTTCTAATCCTCCTGCTGTTCATCAGTGCACTTCTCTCAAAGATCAATTTAGATTATACTGGGGATGTATGATTGCTTAAAGACGACACCGTGACTGAAGCACATGCTTTGCGGTTGTCAAGGTGCATAGCTACAGTGTATGCTTACTGTTTACTATGAGCAAATTACGGCTTATTAAAACTAGTTCACAAGCATAGACCACAGTACAACATGTTTATTTCCTCTCATGTTGGATTGTGTGAAACATCTAAACAACTTGGAGCTGTTGTTTTGGCCTAGGGTGACCTCAGTGTAAACTGTTTTTGTAGTCGGTTGTTAGGGGTTTTTAGAATGATCTTGGAACATTTCAATACACATTTATCATATGACACCTGGGTTTCACCACACACACACACACACACACACACACACACACACACACACACACACACACACACACACACACACACACACACACACACACACACACACACACACACACACACACACACACTGCCACCGCCACACACGATTATTTACCTTACAGGCAGCTTGCTCTGTTCTTGCCTTTTCACAAGATGCATCATCATCTTAAAATGATTTGTAGTTGCTCTTTTTACAGTGTGTGGGATCTGGAAGCAGTACAACTGATTAAAACAACCTTAAATTATAAAGCCGTCGGAGATGGCGGAAGTTGCCTCTAGTAATGTGTGAAGTGGAGACAAAGAAACTATAAATGAAACCTTATCATTGCTGCATTGCAGACATTGCCCAAAGCTCGAAAACGTCATCACTAAAAAGCTCATGAAACACATAACTATTATTATTACTATAAATTATACTGTTAGCCTATTATAATTTTTTAATTTAATAATGTTTAATACCGTAGTATAAATAATATTAATTAAAAAAACTATCCTCCTGAGACCCAACAACTCATGTTTTAATGGGGTGTAAGATAAAATAATATATGATATATATGGTAAAGCCATTATTGTAATATTAATAATATGAAAATATATGAATGTTCATTATGCTTTAAATCATGCAGTATTTAATAAAAATATATTAATATTGTAATATAATTAATACAAAAAAAAAATATATATATATATGAAAACTGAGTCTCAGCAGGAGAGACTCAGTTATTTTAATGTCACATCCAAACAAAATTCAGCATGTATTTTTCATGCTGGTGAGTTGATGGGAGGAATGCTGCCTATATGCATGTCAAAGCCTGTCAAAGCGCAGCGGTGAGTTGCATTTCAATGAGAATCTGCGTGCATTCAGCAGTCCCTTCAACTTCCATTACAGTGAAGCCACTCCACCCCTTCACACCATCAATACGACTCTTGTGCCTAAAACCTGAAAAATATCAAATAAAAATAAATAAACTCACTCAATTCTGTGACCAGGCTCTTAGGTCATTGCGTTGGCGACCTCTGGATTTGGCCCATTACAGTTTGCGTGCGTTTTGCAGTCTAAAGTGTTTGAGGTCATAGCTCATTAATGACATTTACAGTAAAAGCTTTGACGCAGCCACTCTGTTTCACAGGCCGGAGAGAACATTTGAGGGGAAAAAAAGAGAAAACACAAACACTGTTCCAAACAGTGTTCACTCCAGGGGGAAATGAGACCCTCTCCCTCGTTTTGTACACATAAACACATTCAAGGGCGACAACATATCAGCAAATGTGACAGGCCAAAAGAACTGCTGAAGCTGAGAGAGAAAAGAGTTGCTGTAAATAAAGAAAAATAATAAATTCTTGTGAAGCAAACGGTTTAAAGGGAGCTCTGTTATACTTCTGAAGAGTTTCGTTTTTGAGGTCACGCCACATGACAAATTGTTTCATGTCTTGAGGTGATTCTACTAAGACGTGAAGCAATAAAGATTCACCAAACCACATATCCTGCAGAATTTTAACAGATGTATTCATTTTTTCCAGATTGTTGGTATAATTTTATTAAATAGCTGAGGCGTAATAAAATATATCTGATTATAAAATGTATATATTAGAACAATATACCTTTGAAAATACACACACTATGTATTTATTTATAAAATAAAAATACACCCAACCCCCCCCCCCCCCCCCCCCCCCCCCCCAAAAAAAAAAAAAAGAATGGTCTAATAAATAAATAAATACATACCTCAGGTCTTTAGTGACCCGGGCCTTAATTCCCTACCCTCCTCCTCAGGAAAAAAGAATGCCTGTTTCACCATTCATTTGTGTGTCAGTGTGCTGTAAGGTGTGAAACAGTATAAGTATATTTTCTTCTGCACAACAACTATTGAGTCTCTGTTGACAGAATAAGTGCACTTCACCTTTATTCCACAATGTTGAAATGTCTGATACACAATGATGAAGTGACGTTTCATTCATAGTTACCGCAGGCAGAAAACAAAAATATCATCAGCACAATTTGAAATGGCTCAGCGATTTACTGTAGATCAAGTAATGAACGCAAATAAATATTAGTGTCATTGTCACTTGATGCTGGATCTGGTGAAGAAGCTTTCAGCGATCGAAATATTGATTTTGAAGATGTTAAAGATTATAGTTTTGAAAATATGTTTGAGATCTCGAATATGAGTCAGATGCTGAATGTATTGGGAAATGAGCTCTGACGAGGACAGTGATGATGATATAAAACATCTGCTCAAACTGAACCCTTCCAAGCTCCAAAAGGTAAACAAAAAATGCTTTAGTTTATACTTCTGTAATTGTTGTTATATAGATCA
The DNA here is from genome assembly GCA_036326025.1 of Chrosomus eos. Classification (NCBI taxonomy): domain Eukaryota; kingdom Metazoa; phylum Chordata; class Actinopteri; order Cypriniformes; family Leuciscidae; genus Chrosomus; species Chrosomus eos. The sequence goes on along the minus strand of CM070820.1, from coordinate 24,916,924 downwards.
GAGTTGCTAAAGACCTGAATATGTAATAATGATTGGTGAAACATTCATGCATTTAAGGGTTAAAGGCATACACAGTCCCAGATCAGTGATGACTCTAGCAGTGCGCTGGACATGAGGAGCGCTACAGCAGCCATGTTGTGCCAGGGTTCTGTGGTGTTATTCTACTGTGGTTGCGGAGCAGGATTTGAAAGAAACTAAAACAGGGCTCTCCTGCAAGTGGCCAGTGAAAGCACGTAAGTCTGACCAGGGTGACCACAGATGAAACCTTAAGTGTAGTAATAGTTTTGAATTTTAGGGGAGTTTTTCTTCTTCGGGTTAAGAGGTTTTGCAGCTTTTACCCACCTGCTGTCTCTTCTCTTTTTAATGAGGCACAGTGTCTGTATTCAGTGTGACCAATGTGCATCGGAGAGCCTTTTGAAGCAATTCCAGTCTTTGCTTCTTGAAAGCTTCAAACCCCGTCGTCAGCGAGTGCTGGATCCAAGTATATGTCTGTCTCGAATCCTGGATTAATTAGACTTCTGTGATGCGGGCGAGAGGCCAAATTCATTTTGTAATCTGTCTTCGAATAAACAAGTACCTTTGGGGAATGCCGCATTCCTCTGGTTTTGCTTCATTAGGACCATGCAGTTCTTTTGAGATGGTTATTATAATGGGATTTTTTATGGACTGAGAAGCACCCCGAGTGCTGTAATGTTTAGTACCGGGTATTATCTCATTCTAAGCACTTAGAAAAATTCACTCAACTTTTTTTTTTCTTTCCCAAAACTAATGTCTGTTTTTCATGATCTCCTGTTGAATACTTATGACACTGTGACCGAATGTTACATTTAATGCCCAATTTAACACGGGCTTTCTTGTCAGATGCCTCTTTGTAGTCGTGGTCCTTCTAATCCGCCAGCAGGAAGCTGGGTGTTGTTGATGTCTGAGCTACACCAGTGAAGCTCCATTGTTCAGCTGTGACAGCATGTCCCTGGGTCTGGCCCCAGAGCTGTCAGGTCTCGCTGTCACACTTCTCAGTGGGCACGCCACGGCCAGCTCACAGGAGCAGTCAGGGGTCCTAAAGCCAGGTCCTGAAGCAAGATGCCAGGCTCTGCTGAGTAGCAACAAGCAGTGTCAGGCTCCAGGTTTCATGAGTGAAGTGTGGCTTTGTCTGTGTGTCAATATATCAGTGGACGTCTCAGAATCAGAGGTTAAAGAAACCTGCTGTTCATTTGGACCACGCTGCAAAACTCAAGTGTTACAATAGGTTTTGTGTAAAAATCAGTCCCTGGTAAAATACATGACATGACGTATCACAGCATGTGAATAGTTCAGGGAAAGTTTAGGGAATTACATTCTTGAAACGTTTAATTTATTTATTTGTCTTTTTATGTGTGTCATCAATTTGACCTCAAACTGAAATAACATCACGAGAAAAAAGAGAAAAATCACAGGCAGGTGTGCTGAAGCAGGTAGATGTCAAAGATATAGACTGATTTAATCATACAAACTGATTTAATTACTATCATTAATAGTTAATGGGGCCGAGCTGCAAAGTCATAAACATTCAACCCAATAAACATCCAACACAATATGAGTGTGTGAAATAATCATCACTGTCACAAAAAGTATATATGACCCTTTTGTCACTACGTCCCCTGACTGCATACAGTAGCACACTTTTCATTCAAGATAAACGACGATCCGTTTTCCTTTCCTTTCATCTTTCACCTAATCCCTTGTTTGTGCAGCTCTTAGTCTTGTCATCGTAGTTTATTTAGGTGATTTGCCAATCTTAACAGAAGTCATCTCTCTGCACCGTTACAGTCCTTGGACAAGCCTGTTGCTGAGAGATATGAAAGGCCCACCATTTGCAACCATAATCTTATTTGCTTTGTGGTAATGATTATGCTAAGCTGCACTTTTACATACCTGAACTAAAGGTTAAGAAAAGTATCCTGGGCAACGTGTTAGTTGAACTAAACACAGGTTAAAAAACTGTACTGTACAAATTAGATTTTCAGGTGAGCTGATTAAAGAGCAAAAATAGATCGTAGAGACAATTTAAAATAGCTTAAAAATACATTGTATAAAAAGTCACTGGGTTGACTGAGTAAAAATGACTTAATTCACCATTGTTAAACTCTTAATATTATGGACAAATTATATTGTCACATCTGGAATCATAATTGGCATTAGTGACAGAATGGGCCTGGACTTGGAACTCAAAAGAAGTGGCAAGTTGACAAATTCGCCCCAAGAATATGACTTCATTTTCTCTGTCCAGAGGTTAAAGTATAGACGGAGCGAGAAGGAAAGTTTTTATTTTCTGACAGCTGCGAAGGGCAGTGACTCATACCAGAGCTTGTCACAAATGGTTGAGTTTTGACAGTTTAATATATAGGCTGTCAAGTCTTCAGACAGACCTGCATAGTAACAAAGGTAGGGAGCATAGGTGGTGTATGGAGAGAAAGAGTACCTTTGTTTTGCCGGATGAAGCCATGGAATTACAACCTATTTCTAGGAGTGGAATTCCGTTACCTTTACCAAACAGTGACGTTAATATATATAAAAAATGTTTTGACAAAGTTTATCATGCCTTACATTAACATGTACAGAGAACGAGCCTGTATAATGGACACATTCAAAATAACATTACAGTATATGTTTTACAACTGCTTTGTGTTGGCAGACTGAATTTGAAAATTACTTTGACACTGTCAATTTGCTGACAAAAGTAAAAAACAAAAAACCAACAACAAACAAGCGGTTACACTTTAATTTAGGGCCCACACTGTAAAAAAAGTTAACTCATTATTTTGAGTTATCTTTTTGCATGGGTTTTTTTTAGTTTAACTAACTTATTTCGATAAGTTGAGGACAAGAAAACTTAAAATTTCTTGTTGTCTGGACAATCTAGTTAAAAAAAATAAGTTGAAATAACTAAATTGCTAAAATATTTTTTACAGTGCAACTCTCCCTAAAAACTAGTTGCCTAACTAGTTGCCTATTAGCATGCATATTATATTGGCTGTTTATTATTACTTATAAAGCACTCATAAATGCCTTATATTGCCTTATATATATTAATGCCTTATATACTCATATTCTAGATCCCTTAATCCTGCCCAATACCTAAACCTAACAACTACATTTCTAAATATTAATAAGCAGTAATAGGTTAAAAAAGTTGTAGTTAATAGTTAGTAGTGAGAATTGGACACTACAATCTAAAGTGTGACCAAAAAACACCATAGAAAGCACTTTATTTTACACACAATTTTTAATTAGAAAAGACCAAATCAAAATTTTCTTAAAAGTATACTTTTTTTTTTTGCTGTGTAGCATGCTGCTCTTGTTTTTCATTAGCCGTGTTTTTTCATGCTAAAAAAAAAGCATCAATCTAAAGCTATCTAGATTAAATTCTCTTTTGGTAATGATATGGAAATTTACCTCTAATTAAACATGCTAACAAACTCTAATTAGCATCCCTAAACCACATTTCACAGTGGCGTTTTGCCAACTAAGAGAGCGAGGTATCTGCCGAACACTCCACCTGCCCTTCAAATGGAAGCACTGATGTGTACTGACATTTCATTTAACGACATGATTATAAGAACAGCAGACGAAGTTTAAAGCTTGAAGTTAAAGCCTAGAGGGGCGTTCCTCTATGCTGCAGCCCAGAGCGCTGGAGGTGGGACTGGGTAATTACAGGGAGACAAGACCTGCCAGATCTGCGCTGAAATCAACACTTCCACCTGAACCATGTCATATAAGTCCAGATTTATTCAATAGTGAAAGGGATTCCTTGCAAGCCCTAAATAAATTTTAATTGCAGTAAGCTGGTTAACACAGCAGCTTTAACATTCTCACTGTCTCCTCCCCTTCTTCCCTCTTCTTTGGCTGGGAACTTTGAGGGGATTAGGAATTGGTGGCGGTGGCGGAGGGGGTTGTTGGGAAAAACTGTGAGCGCAGCATGGCTCCCACAAGTTGCAGAAAACTCAGGCCGGATTGTTCTAGCTTTCAATGCAGCTGTCGGGAAAATCGCCACTCATATGGTACTCATATGCTTCCTCTATAATGGCGAACAAATACTAAGCAAATTTGAACACACATACCAACAAATTCACTCTTTAACACTTTTGTCAGTCAAAAAGCTCACATTATAGCAAAACCGATTCACCTGGAGTTGTGTGTTCAGACATTAGAGGGACTCAACAAAGGCATCATCTAATTTGTGACTAATTAACTATTAAGTTAGAGTATGTGTGTAAGTGTGGCTTTGACAAAACAAATCACTGATCAACATACTTAGTAGATATACATTTCCTCAGTTGTACCCTTGAGCTAAACTGCATTCTCAAGGTTCTTGTCTCGCTTGTTAGGTCATGTTGCGGCATTTATGGGTTTGGTGTCTTTGTTTTGTTCCTATAGGGTGGAAACTGCTTAGCATCCCAGCTATTTCTGATGTCAATGGCAACCTTAATTGAAGTGGAAAATCTACCATGGTCAGAAAAAAACTCATGATCTCACATCAAGCAGTAATCAAAATCTCAAAACATGCAGTTTAGATGATTCGTTTAGATTATGAATGTGACAGTATTCTAAATATCTGATTGTTATAACTGGAATCTGCATGTATTGACGAATACAATGTGCAATGAGGTTCGTATTTATTTTCCTATAATGCTTTGTTCTCTTTGCATAGCATGAGAATTTCATTTTGTTTTTAGGCAATTTAGTTCAGTAGGATTTGAGCAGAAGATGCAAGAGCAATAACAGCCATTAACGACAAGCGAATAGCAACAGGAACCCAGATTTCAGTTCGTACTTTGCAGATCTTCAAATTCCCAAATGATTCTGAGGGTGAGAATGAGCATTTGGTTTCTGAGAAAGCATGTTTTTAGCTGGCCTGAAGGAGGATGCATTTCAAAGAGCTTCAGTGCATGTCTAGGCCTGCTGGAGGGGCAGATAGAAGAGAGAGAGAGTGAGAGAGAGAGAGAAGAGAGAGAGACCCAATTACTGACCTTGGGAGGGAGTCAGAATTCCTCAGATTAGAGTCACTAGCAGTTTGCTTCACAAATGCATTTCTCGTAATTGAGTATGCAACCTGGCTCCATTAATCCCATATTCTGCCTATTGGTGAGATCCGAGTGGACTAAAGTTATTAACGAGGACCGTTAGATTCTCTGCTAATTTGGTACAATTTCTGAAGTGTGGGGGGTGCTGTTGTGTTCAGTGAGTTTCATGCATGATGATTGGATCATGTGGACTTCCTTTAAATGCTGGAGGCATTGGTTATTTTTTTGTTGAAGTAGGCTTTGCCTTTTGAGAGGCATTAATAGCCTAAAATTGTAAATTTTAAATGTGACTCAGCATAAATGGTGCCAACCTATTTTCATTTACTTCACCGTATACAGGAAGGGGTTTACTGGCGTCTGCTTCCAGTTTAAATCAAAGAGCTTTTTTTCTACAGCATATATATTGTATACGTTCAGGCCATATTAACAGGGTCCCCCCCCCCCCCCCTGTGTTGCAGAGCAAGCAGAAATATTAATGTCTGACTTGACCAAGAAAAAGTAGTAAAAGAAGAAAAAAAATGTGCATCTGTATTTGACTCGGCATTGCGTAATGTAATATAAAATGACACAGGAGCACATCGCACCATGCTCGGATATAAAAGCATCATTAAACATTAAAAAGCCTTGCCCTAAATGTTAGATTTTTTTTAAAAAAACTTTTATTATCAAATCTGAAATGATCAACTTTCCTGAGCTATACCACAACACAGAATGTGCACAACCAGAATCCATTTGGACATCAATCAGCACTGTGACCCATGCCACCATGACATATGGCCCGGCATTAACCTTCGTTCGAATAAAGGTGGGATAGTGTCGTGCGGGGTCTCTACGTGGCTCTCTGACATTCCGAGATGAAGCCATCGATCCATGCCTTTTCAAAGCTTCTTCTTTCATCCAGACCCTCAGGCCACAGTCTTTAACAGATGGGCCATTCTTCAGAGGCAGTCTTCCCTCAGATGGTGATACAGACACATATTTGGGTGTGAGCAACTGGCTATACCCTCTAATTAGGCAGCTTGATGGCTTCTTTCATTGATTCTGCAAGGAGCTTGAGAAACCCAGGAGGAAGACAATAGGAGCAGGTATTAAGTTCATTTCAAAATGAAATTCATGAGAATGTCACAGTGACTTTATTGAAGCGTAAGCCCACTTTAGACTCGACACCTAATACCCAGCTCACAAAAAAATATGTTGCTAACGTAAGTTATATCTGTGTTCTCTGAATGTTTTTTAAATGTTTTAAAATATCTTTTTCTTGGTTGTGGAAACGTTAGAGAAAACATTTAGGGAACATTCTAAAAAAATATATTGATTAATAACATTTGTGACCCGTGCTGAGTTATTTTCACATTCTCTAATAAAAAAAAAAACCTTCAAAACGGTGTATGATTTGTTGTAATCAGACAAAAACATCACCTGTTTAAAGTTTGAGTCACACTGTTTTATCCATTGTAGGCACCGCTCACGTTGTGTTTTCGGCCTTGGGAACGGAAAGAACACAACTCTTCAAGACAATCTCTCGGGGTATCTAGTGTCCGATTTACAAACGCCATGGGCGCACCGCAGCCGCTTCACCATCTTGCTTGGAGTCAAATGTTTGACGGACCTGCTCACATAGTAACGGTTGCTATGATGTGTGATTGGACAATGGCCGTTTTGGGGGAGGGGCCGGCGAAAGGTCAATTGTAGAGGACTACCTAGTATTCCAGAACGTGGAAAGCATCAGCCTGGCTACCATTGCTCGAACTCTAATCTCGGAGGCTAATCAGACACTCCCTGAACTCATTTATGTAGACGAGGTTAAACCTGGCAAAAACACGTAGACAAGGCAGAAATGTAATTGGAAAAAGGGCCACCGTTGATGTGCCGGGTCATAGAGGAGCAAATATCACAATGTGTGCTGCAATCTCAAGTGCTGGTTTGGTCCTGGAGAAAAGCCAGAATGGTCCCTACAACACAGAGCGCCTTCTTTTGTTTTGGTAACACTTTATTTTGATGGTCCCTTTTAAACATTCTGGTGACTATAAGTAAATTTGCAACTACATGTCAAATAACTCTCATTACTGTATAATATACTCTCTGCTTAATATCTGATAACTCTTTATTGTGATGGTCCTCCAACAGACAGTCTACTGACTATAAGTAACTATGCAACTACATGTCAACTTATTCTAACCCTAACCCTACCAGTGTACTAATACTCTACTAACACTCTAATGAGAGTTAGTAGACATATAGGTGCAACGTTACTTATAGTCAACAGAATGTGTTAAAGGGACCATCAAAATGAAGTGAAACCTTTGTTTTTAGATGACCTCCACCAACAACTGGTGCCAGAAGTAGAACAGGTGGGTGGAAACATGAGGACAATTGTGATTACATGGGACAATGTAGCATTCCACCATTCACATGCAATCACAAACTGGTTTGCAGCACATCCAAGAAAGATTTCCCTTTTTCTTCCTTTCCTCTACCCCACTGAGAATTTTTTTTTCTGCTTGGAGGTGGAAAGTATATGATCATCGGCCACATGACCAAATGTCCCTCCTTGATGCCATGGATGCTGGCTGCAGAGACATCTCAGTTGAAGACTGTCAGGGGTGGATAAGGCATGCCAAGCGTTTCTATCCAACGTGTATAGCGAGAGACAGCATACGATGTGATGTAGACGAGAAAATGTGGCCAAATCTTTCTGTCATTTCATTTTATTTTTGCAAACTTTAAACCAAAGTCCATGTATGTTTGTCTTTTTTGTTTCGTTTTGTTGATCACTGACAGCAATTTCATATGGCTAATAAAGCCTTTACTGCAGCAATTCTGTCACTTACTGTTTTTTTTTTCAGTTGTACATTCTATAAAGTATTGATGACTCCTTCACATTTAGATACAGTATTATGTTGTACACATACTATCTAATGCATCATGAATTCACACACACACACACACACACACACACACACACACACACACACACACACACACACACACACACACACACACACACACACACACACACACACACACACACACACACACACACACACACACACACACACACACACACACACACACACACACACACACACACACACACACATAAAAGCTAAATGAATAATTTAAAAAAATAGATTTCATAATGTAGCCTTTGTTCTATACAGATCTGAAACATGACAAGTAATGCAGTTTTGTAATGCCACCAACTGTTAGTATTTTGACAGTCACATTGAGCTATGATTGACTATGCGTTCATGTTGGATAGAAAACACGTGCTAGATTTTTGACCAAATTATTCGGTTTTGAAACAGGTTTGCAGTGTTTTTTTTTGGATTTTGTATTTATTTAAGAAAATGTGGTTTTGGGCAGAAAAGTAACTATTTGGCTAATTGTGTGGTGTAGGTGTGTTGCTGTGTTAAGAGTATAGAAGAAGTATTTTTAGAATTGGCAAACACTTCTTAGCAATTGAAAAAACTGTATGCTAATGAGACAGACAGCCTGCCGCACATTGTTATACATCAGATGTTTTTCCCCAACAGTTAACCAAACGTTCACTTAAGACATAACAGATAATGCTTGTATGAATACTCACCAACACAGATAAGGTTTGAAATACTGTGTATGTGTATCGGAATCTTGCTAAAGTTTTTGCCAGTCATGCGCTTCATTTCAGATTTCTCAAGACAGTTTTCTGCTTTTCCAAATTCACTAAGATCCAAGAGATGCGGCATACCCTGAAAATTATGTCTGAACAAAACCAGTAATCTCAAGCAGTGATTGCATTCCAACAATGTAACCTAAGTCCTACCCAATGCACGGCGGGCCAGCTGGCACGGCAGAAAAGTAACACCACTCAGAGTCATGAGTAACTCCATCTACACGCCGCTGCTCAGCAACACTCCCGTATTCCAGATTCCATTTCAGTCAGCTGCGTGTTGGCTTCCCAGAACTGTATCTGCTTAAATTACTCCTCACAAGCCTCTGCAACATGGCACACATACAAAATGACAGATCATCCCTCAAATCCTTGCATATTTTCTATCAATTCTTCCTTTCAGGGGTTTGAGACATACATTGTTCAACATATCCCCATGGCAGTGATATGTCTGCAACCACGATGTCACCTTAAGGTTACTCTGTTATACACAGGGTGAAAAGGTGGTTTGGCTGGAAGCGAGTGTTTGGGAATGGAAAACCTCAGTGCATACAGTATTAAACATCTTAACATGGCTCAGACTCAATCCTAACGAACAATAGAGAGCTTTGATTGTGAAATCCACTCGTTCGTAATGGATGCCGTAGCCAGCGCCTTAACACTTCCCTTTTTTGCTGTGTGGGGATTAGGGAGTGTGTTTTTGTGGGAGTGCTTGTTCTGTGTCAGTACACCTCATGAAGAGAGTCAATGGTGGGAAGAGTCCCACAGAGCAATATCACCTTCTGCTGTGCATTACATTAACATTAACATTTCATGGATCACAAATTTACACTTTTTTAAATGCACAAGTGCACATACATAAAAGATGCCCAGAGAGAACAT